>VDFB02363369.1:0-38686 GCA_007258455.2 Sequoia sempervirens
ATCATTGCATTATAAAATCTTCTACTTGTACATTAAACGTTTTAATAACACAATATATATTTAAATATAAATCAACTTTCTCTCCTAAGTCATTTTATTTTGAGATTTACTAGCCCATGCATTTGCATGCTTATATTAAAAATATACTTCCATTTAAAGACCATAAAGAAATTAAAACTAGTTGTTTAACTCAAATTTCACAAACACATATAAATAAAAATCTCAATCTTTCTAATAAAATCATTTTATTATAAAACCCTATTTGTGCATTGCATGCACTAATTAACAACAAGAACTATTAAATAAATATATTTAATATGTATCCATATATAATTAAATATAATTATATATATACATATAAAATATATATATTATTTAATTTATAATATCAATTATACTTTTCCAATTATCCATTTTAAATAAATATATTTAAAAATATATTTATTTATTATTTAACCATTAAAATACAATTTCCAATATATATATATAACATATATATAAATATTTATATATTAAAAAAAAAGATATAATAAAATTCTAAATCGTAATTATACACCGTGGAAGAATTCAAGGAAGCCATTTACATGGCTATGGGAGTTGCCCACGTAGCCAACCCCAATGGGGGGTCATTGTGGTAGGCAGCGTTGGCTGCCTATGAAGACAGCGATGTTGCCTCCACAGTCACTCTCTATGGGGCAATTGTGGGGTAAGCCCCCAGCCTCTCATAATTAATTTTTATGTTTCATATTTTTTTTTTAAACTGCAAATTTATAAAAGATTCGCCATATGGAAATTTTAACAAATTTCCAATAAAAATTCCTCTAGAATCATTTCTACAAATCATTCATAAAAATATATATATTTATAATTGTATGTGTATATGTATATATATTCAAATATATACATATATAATTATATATATATATATATGTATTAAACAACTCGTATTCTTTAATCAGGCAGGTTATCACTCTTTCAACAAGAAGATTATCATATTTACCAGAGGTTTTCTTTTTCCAAAAAAATAGAATAAATTGGGGAAAGCAAAACAAAATGATATTTATCTACAGGAAGTATTTAGAAAATTTCACAGAGGTTTCAATTTCAACAGAGTTTTAAAAACATTTCCCATAGGAGAATATTTTCAATTTTCACAGAAGAAGTTTTCTACAGGAATTATGTAGAAATATTTTACAGAGGTTTCCTAAATCATCAAATACTTTCCTTTGAATTTTCTATTGCTTTAAAAATCATTTCCTATAGGGATCTAAATCTTCCACGGTAATTTGCCATTTTCTACAGAAGAATAAATTATATTTTCACAGGAAAAGGTTTCTAAGTTTTGATTTAAATTCAACAAAGGTTCAATAATTCCACTATAATTTCCTTTTGTATAAATCTATTTCAAATAATCAATTTAAATAGAGGATCTAAATTATTTTCTATAGAGGTTGTAACAATCACGACAATTTCTTTAAAAAACAAAAGCTTCTAAAATAAAAGAAATCATCTTCTAAACTTTTCCAATTTGCAATACAATAATAATTAAATGTCTTTTTCAAATTAAAATTCACAAAACCATAAAGAACTTGTTCCAGAAGATCTGTCGATTTGAAGATTGATGCCAAGCTTCCCTTTAATCTTCAAAATCTTCCTCCAGAAGAATTACCATTTCTCATAAAATAATCCAGAACCAAGAATACAATAAAACTAGATTCCTAAAATTATCAGAGAACCTCTAAGATTCACAATTTCCTCAAACCTCAAAAACAATTCTACCACTTCCAAAACCCCTCTTTTTCTTTCCCATGAAAACAACTTCCTCTTCTTTTCACAATCTCAATCAATCTCTCTGGAAATCAATTTTAAGACAATTGGAAAACAAAACCTTCTAACTTCCAGTTAACACAACAAATATCTTTTCTTTAACAACCAAGATATTTCTAAGATCTTTTCCCAATAACATGCATTTGAATTTAAAATAATCTATTTAATTCAAATCACATTTAAATAACTTATTGATTTTAATTCATATTAATCTAATAATTAAAATTACCTTATAACATAAATTAAATCAATTAATTAATTTATTATAAAGTTTTCACATTCATAATACAAATTAATTAAATACTTAATCATAACATATAATTTAATCCTCACAATTAAACTTTGCACAATAAATAAAATACCAAGACCAACATGGATAAATAATACAACCAAAACACAGACTGACAACACACTGTACTAGGGTAGAGGCTTGACTAGGTTAACCCATTACTATCTCCCAATCAACATTATTGTTGAGTAGTGGACACACTCAGACCTGTGAAACTAGGTGAAGTTGTCGTCTTGTACCTGCAAACCTACAAACAAAGCAAATTTTGTACATGTATCCAGATAATAATTCATACACACCTTGAAGAGAGAATCACGGAAATCATAGGGCACTCGTGAACGAGTGATGCAATACTGTTCTCTTCACCAATACAATATCACATCAACTAACAAGATAAAATATCCATTAAACTACAATAAGCATATATAGTAATGTCATCTCAACTAGGCATCTATGCAAACATAAATCATGTCAAACATAATCACCATTCATACAATGTATAATCACATCGATATAGTCTATCATCGCTCCACTGTTAGCGATAAAATAACAATAACATAAATTATGGTATAACAAAGTATCAGAACTATCAAAGAAAATATAAAAATTTGAAGGGGTGTTACATTATGTGAATCCATGACAAAAAAAATAGCAGTATATACTCTCAAAGGAAAAAAAATGCTCTTTGATCTCAAAAAATAGCCTGATTGCACATTTCCCAAGAAAATAACTCAGAAAGGAAAGGCTAAGATTTGACAAAAAAATTAGATACTTGGTGAAAAATCTAGAAAAATCAGGTTTGAGATCTATGAACAGGATGGAACTAGCTTTCTGATGTTGCAAGAATGGCGAAAAATGAAGTCAAACATAAAGTTAACATATATCAATTATGAAAACAACAACTTGGAAAACTTTAGAGGCCCGAAAAAAGGCATCAAAAAAGAAAAATCAGAGAAAATACTTTCCCAAATACCATTGGATAAAGCGTGAACCATATTTCAACATAATATCTCATTTTTTAAAAATGAGATATGAGAGTAGGTGAAAAGAGGATGTCCGCAAAATTGAAAAAAGGACCTATAAAGGTGCTTTCAACCTAAGAAGAACAAAACCCGGCACCGAGGGGGCCTGCTGTCGAGCACCATGGGACCAGGCTCATTAAGTGCAAAACAACTCCGGGTGAAAAGGAGGTACTGAGCTTAGGAGTGCAAGTCCACTGGGCCATCACCATGGTTGAGTTGGCCTTGAGCCCACAGCGGGCTTCAATGAGCCTGGCTGGAGGAGTCTGTGAAGGGTTGCAGCATGGCTGTCTGCGTGATGCGTACCCAAGTGTATCTTGAATAAGTGGTCATCCAGGGTGGGAGTGATGGCAGTGCCCCAGATCTGGGAATACAAATTTTTTGTGCCTAGGTTTTTATTTTTTACTTTGAAAAATCTGCCTCATGAAGCATGCCTTGGGGCCATACGGCCTTGAGGCAAAAATTTTTTGCCTCTCCAGTCGATTGAGTCCAAAATGGACAAATTTTATATGAAAATAGGGGTTTTTGGGTGCTACGAACTCGATGGCGAGGTCTATTTTTCCCAAAAATGCCTAGAAAAAAGGCTACCCCCAGATCAAACAAAAAGATGCCTAGCTTGAAACCCTTGCAAAAAAAAAATCACTGTAAGGCAATATCTTCAAAAGACGAATAGGCAGCTGTAGGTATGGAGCTCTGATACCATGAAGAAGTTGAGAATAAGTTGAAATAAAAGGATGGGTTAAAATTTATTCAAACAAGAAGAAATACAAAGCAGGGGCATCAAACAACCCTATAAAGTTCCACTAAGTGATCCAACTGATGAGACAAATCTATAGGTAATTGATCCTTCTCCCTAATATTCCAATTTTTCATTTGATCATAATCCCATCTGGCCAGACAATCTGCAACACCATTCCATTCCCTAGGGATATGAGTAAAAGTAACAGACTCCAAAGAGTCACACAAATGAAGAATTTGATTAACCACCGACACTAATCTCCAACTAGCATCCTCAGAATACTGTCGAGTCAAAAAATGCACCACCACCTATGATTCTAACTCACAGATCAAACATCTCCAACCAAGAGCACAAGTACACTCCACAACATGCAAAATAGCTAAAGCCTTCATCAAATTATTGGTATGATGACCTTTAAAAATAGAAAAAATGAACTAAACAGTCCCCATGCTATCTCTGACCACTCCACCAATGCCAGTAGGACTAGGGTTGCCCCACGAAGACCTGTCCATGTTGATTTTTAGACTACCTTGTGGAGGAGGGCTCCACCTCATCACTCTGTGTATCTTCCAAAGAGGGTGTTTGCATTTATTCCTCATGAGCTGGCCGTGCAAAGGAGGAAGATGGAGACGGGTGTATTAACTAACATCAGCAAGATCCACAACCTCTGAAAGGTCACACTTTGTCGAAACAGTTTCCCCCAAAGAGTGGAGAATCTTCCACCACAAATCTTGGGCCTCCAACATCTTGTCTTGAAAGATCTGTTGATTCCTCTCCAACCAGATATGCCAAAGAATAAAGGAAGGGCCAAGAATCCAAGCAACCTAAAGAAAAGAGGTTTTGACTGGGGCCTTGCCCCACCGATCGAAGAACTCAACCAAAGAAATGGCATGCCAACAAGCTTGATCCCGCAGGTTGGGAGTAGCGCTCTGGTAATCATCGCTAAACAATATAGGGCTTTCCTTAAAAGCGGACTACCTAATTTACTGTCTGCGAAGGCTCCATAAAATCTCGAAACTTATGTCAAACCATCGATAGGATATAAATCTTTTCAGAGAAAAAATCACCACTAAGATTATGCTCCCGTTCATTTTCTCCTCAACCTCTAAATTATGTTTAATAAAAGAATGTCAGCTTCAAAACAATGAAATCATGATGTCCAATGTGATTATTGGTGCTTTGCATTTGCTCATTGGATATCCATAAGCTGCTGGTTTCCTAAATTCCTATAAAAATTCAGCACGGCACATATTTCGAAATGTTTTTGGTGCTGATTGATGGAAACCTCTTAGTTTAATGTGCAAAACATAATGGCAATGGCAACTTCAACCATCAAAATAGCTTGTTTGGCTTTGCTGCTGATTTTTCTTTTTATCAAAGAATTCAAGGAGGAGATCAAGGGTAAATTTGTTTCCTTTAGAAGTAATATAGGGCAGCATATAATTCTAAGTTTTGCTCATAGTCGAATGTGGATTGTTACAGGTGTTGTTGCATTCAACAAGAAGAACACAAATATGGAGTCTCGTTTGATGGGTTCAATGGATTCTTGGGCTTCCATATGTTGCTTGGTTTCATATGGGTATGGAATGCTTTGGAATTGCAAACAAACCACCACCTTCAAACATGGTATAGATTGGAGGTACCTAAAATTGATTATTCAGATAATAGTTTGATATTACATTAGTTGGTGCCAATATGATTGGAGTTTGCACAAAGAAATAAAGATGAAATGGCAAAAAAATATGTTTCATTGAATTGATAGTCTTGGAGGTGGGGTAGCCTTGGCTTGACAATGAAATCAAACCTCAAATTTTGAAAGAAAACCCAAAGATTGAAAGGGGTTGAGGATGAATAATCATTCTCTACTATTTTCTGAGATTGCCTACAATTGATTATGGGAAAAAATTTCAACACCTTGATTAAACTATTGTGCTACTATTCTCATTTCAATTTATGTTTGTATAAGCTTTCTTTCTTTTACAATTAGAAAAACTATTGTTATCACTTCCATAGTACAATGTAGCTTCTTTGTTTTCCCTATTTGTTCTCCTCACCCTTACTGGGGGATTTTTTGGAACATGTTTGGTTGATCTATAAACGTCTGATATAAATGCTAGAGATAAATGGATCCATAGGAGACACTTATTCATATCCTGAAAGGAGACACTAAAAATTAATCCAACAGGATTCTATTGGTTGGTTGTTGTTTTGTAGACTTCATGTTGTCTGGTTTGTGTTGTTACTTTTAACTTATGTTGAAGGGAATGGATCCACTACTCCACCTATTCTCTATAGTGGGAAGGCATTGGGTAGTAGTGGTTCTTCTGCCTTATGTGGCTTATGCCAGGTACAAATAAGGGGCTTTCTACTCAAACTCTCGTTCTAGGAATGCTTCTTCTCTTGTTCATCTTGTTCCAGGTTTAGGGATCGAGTCTTCTCCTACTTTTATGGAAATTGAATGCCTCTCCTTCTCTGGGGTTGAGGTGTGTCAAGTTTCATCTAAGGTGTGCAAGGTGACAAGAGCACGGTGTTTTGTCACTACTCACCATTAGGAATGTGGTTCTCCCTCTCCATCCCATGTTCTAGCCAGGAGTTGTTACACTGGTGTTGTGGTGAGGAATTTTGATGTTGAAGGTGTTGTTTAGTTTTCTTCTAATGTCAAGGAAACTATCAACATGCTACCTTATTGCTATGTTGGTGATTGAAATTCATGATCTGATATTCCTAGAGGTGAGACCCATTAAACTCTTGTTGTCTCTCCCTCTTTGGAATCTACTGTGTTGGAAAAAGGTGGGAATCTTAGGGTGCCTAACTATGTTGTTGATAGATCATCCCTTGGGCTTGATAAATCTTTGATTTGGAGATTTATTGGATCTAGACCAAACATGGACGTGATTAGGAGATAGGTGTCCCAAAAATGGATTTTCGGAGGTTATGTTTTGATTTCAACCATGGTGAATGGTTTTTTCTTCTTTTCCTTCTCACTTTAAGAGGATTGCATGCACTCTCTTTAAAGCCAAGTTTTGATTCAAAGGTAGATTCTATTTTTTAGGTCAGATTCGTACATTTTATCTTTAGAATATTGGAAAGTTGAGGTCTTGGATGGTATTGCTAAATATTTTGGCTGAAGAGGTTATTAAGTCTAGATATAGACTCTTGTATGTCAAATTTTGTGTGTGTGCAAATGTGGACAAACTTCTTTCATCTTCAATTATGTTATCTTCTAAATTTGGGGTTTGGATTAACATTTTTTCAAGAATTATTTGTTCTTTACTATATGTGCCACAAAAAGGGTCACTCGTTTGCTCCTACTAAAATGAAGGAAAAAGGTGGTGGCTGGAATGGTTTTCCAAAAATGGAATGGGTGATATAGGAAGACCTAGAAATGAGGGACCTATGCCAAAAAGCACAAAAGGGGGTGTCCATCTAATCACAAATCTACCTTTTCCTATTTCATTAGGAAGAAGGATAGTGCCACAAGAGATTAGAATTGACCTACAACCCTTAAGGTGAGCCAACTCTAAGTTTTGGGACACTATGTGGTCTCTTCTTCCTTATGACAGAAAACTATGAAATATGATTGAAAAACAGTTTTGGGAGAAGAATAAAAGTGCATTAACAATCCAATATTTGATATCCACCACTTGGAAATTAAAGTGTTATGATAGGGCTATTAGAAACAACAATCATTCAAAATATTTAAGAAAGTCAAGAAAGTTTGTACCTGGCTTAAAAGATGTCATAAAGTGTCTTATTTAGGTGAATGTGTCCTTGTATCCTTTTATGAAAATTATTTTTTCAGTCCTTTGATGTTGGATTTAAAGCTCTAATTTCTCCAGGTTTTATTGTCAAAAGGTTGAAAATAAATTATGTATATGAGTTTCTATGTCTTGACAACTTTGATGACAATTTTGACAACTTTGCACTTTTGATCCAATTTCAATCCTCCTTCACCTACAAATCTACAAACACACAAAAAGGAGAAAAATGTTTGTTTTTTGTGTATGAGGGTTTGCCTTGGTAAAACCCTAGTTTGGTAATTAAACCTTGATAAAGAAATGAAATCATAAATGGAAAGAATGATGGATGAACACTAGCTTGTTGCAACTCACCAAACCCTTTAATGGCTTCCCTTAGAGGACTGAAGTCTAACACATCACTCCAAGGATTAGATCTTGCATGAAATGGCTTGATTGGATGCTTGAAAACTTCAAACTTACATCACAATGTTAGCTCGAAAAACATGCATGAACACAGATAAATTTTGACATTATGATGGGATCTTGAATGCTACAATAACTAACTAAAAAATATGCTCTCCAATGCTCTTGATAATAATACTTGCTTTAGGAATGCTTGCATAAGATGTGTTAGATTTCAATTGATAAAAAGACCTTGTATTTATAGGTAATTTTTTAATTTCCCAATTAAACATCAAAGGCTAACAATTGCAATTTGAATTTGAATCACAAAATGCCACCAAAAACATATTAAAAAATGGGGTACTAAACTTAAAGAGAACCCATTCACCTTTGGGCGAATGGGTCTTAGGCCCTCAACCTAGGACACACATTTTCCAAGATGTGTAATTTGATATTTCCAATTGTTTAATGTAGGTTCTCCTTTCAGAAAATGAAAATAATTAAGCTTTTAAATGTATAATTGTGTCAATTAGAGGATTAATTAAGTCCAATTAATAAAAGGAATGCAAACATAGTGTGAAAATTTAAAGGAGTAGATTTTTCGACACTACACCTACAAGGGAAAAAAGGGAAGGAATGATTCCTCCCTAATTTAACCTTCGGGTCAAACTTCATGCAATGAGGCTTGCCAATCAGTTGAGAAGGAAAATGTGGTAGATTTCCTTGCTAAAATCAAAGAAGGCTCTAATGTCCATGGTAGAGTTATCACCTCTCTACCAATCCATTAAAAAATAAATTAAGTCATTTCCCCCCATAAAGTTGGCATTGTTACCTAATTTTTAGCTTTCAACTGAAATCAGGTAACTTAGTGTTTATTCTTTTTATTTTTTGTTAAACATTAAAAGATACATTATATTCTACTAAGTTCATCAATATGCATGAAAGAGATTGTCAAAAACAGATTGCATTTTTGTTCCAGTGTTGCAATTACAGAGAAATAAGAAAGATAACCAATATGTATTGCAAATGTGATCTTTATTGATAATCATGAGCGTATAAATGTCCCTCACAAGCCAAGGGACTAGCTATCCTAATGCTAGTAAAGAAGAGATCATACACATATGGATAACAAAAAAATAAATTGCATATAACATGAAAAGGGACTCGTCATTTCCTGGTGGAATGATGAATCCCATTGACTTGGACTCGCATCATCTCGATCCTTCCTGCTGCTCTACTTTCGTTTGACACACTCCTCACTGCTCCTAGGTTTCCTGCATTGGATAAAAAATAGTGTTGTTAGAGCAATGAAAGATCCCTTACCAAAATTATATGCAAAACATCCATAAAAGTGTTTAATCTAATGTCTACAAGCATTAAAACAACATCATACCATAAGTGTCCCTGAAAAATAAGAAAGGAGTGATCAAACACACCTTTGATATGTTTTGTTTATCTAACTGTTTGTTCCTTGTGCAGATTTAGGACAAGTCTTGTTACTATTCTGATTCAGCTAATTATGGCATGTGGGGTAAATGTGGCTCCGACGAGGGTAGAGCTCAGCATGCTGCCCTCTGATTTTAAGAGGGATAGGAAATTGAGCAACTTGATCAAATCAATGATATAAATTTTATTAATGCATTAAATCAATATGGAATCACACAAGTTGATCAACTTTCATTATTAGATTCAAAAGATGCAACACATAATTTGAGTTGTCAAGAGTTCATACTTTATCTTTTCATAGTGAATCAATCAATAGGCTGCCATCATGTCAAAAGGAAGGTACATTTTGTTGGATATGTCCTTCAATCTTCTTAAGTGGATCCAATATCCATTTTATTAAAAGAAGTAAGTGATTTCAGAGATGCATCAAGTTCAATTATAGATGCATCAAGTTCAATTATGCATCTCTTAAATAATGAAAGATAAATCAAGGCATGCCTGAAGCCATCATGAGGCATATGGGGTAGCAAGAAGTAACAGTCCAAGGTATTTTTAAGTCCCTCTCACCTCAATCCTATTGAAAAACCACACATCACATAAGATGGTGAGATTTTAGGTCACCAACATAGGTGACATGTGTCTTCCCACTAGGATTAAAGTGAGGAGATGGCGTTTATTTGTTGCACATGATCAAAAGGACTGAAATGTTGTGGAAACCAGGTTACAAACTTGTGGGGCAGTAAGCAATTGTTGTGGAAACCATGAAGATTGGGGTAGTCCTAAAGGAAAAATGCATGCTACCTCTCATGCTACAGGACAACAATAAATCATGCTACATCTCATGATAGGATAGTTCACCATGAATGCTTGCAATGATGATTAAATCATGAGGAGGGTAGTCACCAATTCCATAGTAGGGGCATCAAAAGATAGGGAAGCATCCATTATGTATGGAGTAATGAAAATTGAGATTAGAAGGTCACCCTACTTTTGCAAAAGGTGAAACAATTAGAAATGCTTATATAAGAATTTCAAGAGAAACAAAAGGAGCAAGTACAGGAATGAGAGCCTGGGAAAAATTGTGATACGAGTGCAGCACTAAATCAGGAAATATTGAAAGCATTAAAATCATCAATTGTATTTGTTGAAGAAGCAGCAAAGATCTTAGAACCTCAGTTGTTAGCAGTGCCTGGTCCAAATGTTCAACATCTTATTCTAATTGGTGATCACTACCAATTGTCTCCAAGTGTTGAAGTTTATGAAGTTGAAAGAAGGCATGGCTTTGCAATCTCACTATTTGAAAGACTTGTGGAGCATAATAAATTTCCTTTTTAGGCACTGTCATCATAGAGCCATATGAGAGAAGATTTTGTACCCATGATCTTACCCATCTATCCTAATTTACAGATAAACACTCAATTTGTATCAGGGAGAGAAACAAAGCACCTATGTGTATGTCAAACCCAATGTATTTTTGGTCTCATTCATATGTAGAGTTTAAACAATGCAGTGTTGCGAATGAAGGTGAAGCCAAAATGGTGATATCCCTTATGCATTGGATGATAGCTGAAGGAAAAAACCCTGGTGAAATAATTGTTCTTGCTTCATATAATGGGAAAGTAACACTATTAAGAGATAAGCTTAAGCTAATACCTGCTATCAAAGCCATAGAATTCCTTACTATAAATAGATTCCAGATTTGGTGTAGGGGTCTGAGAATAAAGTTATTATACTATCTTTGGTTCGTTCCAATGATGAAGGGAGACTTGGGAACTTGGAAAAGTGAAATAGGTTGTGTGTAGTAGTTTTGAGACCAAGGGGTGCAATATATTTTTGTGGAAATGAAGTGTATTTGACAAAGAGGTCCAAACATTGGACAGAACTTCTTCAATATTTATCTCATAAGAATTGTGTGGGTGACACAATACATCTTTGTTGTCTATGACATCCACTGAGCCCACCCTTTGTAATTTCTTACAAACTTGTTAACAACTTCAATCCTCTCTTGTGTAAAAGGATATGCAACAGTCAACTGAACTATGGTCACTATTGCCAAAGTACCTGCCACTATGGGAATCATCCAAAATGCACTGAACCTATACAGTTTGCATTCAATGCTTGTGGACATGAAATAACAAAAAAGTGTTCATGAAATGAAGAAATAAGATCATGTCAAGAGGATACATAAATTTATTGATAAAGTGGAACAAATTCTGGGTGAGATGGATGATAAAGAATTTGAAAACTACAGAAGTAGGTTACAAGTGAAGGAAGTAGAGAAAGACCCTTCTCTCATTGATGAAACCAATCAGCATTGGAATCAAAATGTAGAAAAAAGCATGTCGTACATTATGTATTTCTGTATGGGGTTGCAGTGCCCATGAGCTGACAAGAGTAGTCTAGAGGACATACCATCACAGCTAAAGAATATGGAATGGAAACAATGTGTAGATTCCTTGACTCATACCCATATTGTGTAATGACATTGAATCATTTTACAACCATTTCCTATTTTGCAAGTTGGTATCTTCATAGTGGCACAGTCATACAGTGATGGAGTCAATAGTATGATAGGCTTGTGAAAGAGCAAGCATCAACATGGTGATTTGACAATGAATGAGTTGAGCAGAGGAAGTATTATTCAAGTTTAATCTTGATCTTACATCAATCACAAGAGCATATCATAGTACAACCATGAAAGTGTGAAGAGAAACCATATAAAGGTACGGTCATTTTTAATTTCTATGCAAGAGCCACCATGGAACGAAGGAAAAATTTGTGATAGTTTCAATAGAGTACAATCATATTAATGAGGACAGCTGATGAAATATACAAGCATCTATAAAATGGAAGAGTTGCATGAGAATCTAGTAAAAACAATTATCAAACAGTCTATTGGTCTACTAGAAGAAGGCAATGATCCTCAACTATGACAATCCTAATGTAATGCATAAAGAGATATATTAAGGAAGGGGTGACCTTCCTAATGATAAAAAATATGCCAAACACCTGCAGATTTAGGGGTTGCGGCCATGCCTCTATGTTTTTTACAGAATGAGTATCAAGTATTTGGCTACCACAAGTTTCATTAAAACCCAAAAATTTACAAATTTTGAAAGTCGGTATAAGTAAAACAAGAGAAATACAAATGAATACAAAGAATGGCATGGAGTTTTGTTTCAAAAGGAGCAATAGAAGTATGTAAAAAACCCATTACACTTTCATGGCTGTGGCCTGAAAGTCCTTTTCCCTTCACAAATTAATAAAACACTTGAGGTTTTTTATTTAAACATTCAAATACAAAGAGAAGAGATGAGTATGCTTCAATGGAGGCTCAAAATGAGCTCTATTTACTAAAAATTAGAAGATGGGGGTTGAAAGGAAGCTCACCTGAACAGGTCGACCATTTTTATTGAAGTATGCAAGCTTTTGTCACATAATAAAGCCTTCATTCGAGCTTCAAAGAATCACTAATAGTGGTTGTGAGAAAATGAAAACCCATATAGAAGAATGAAACAATAAAATCATCATGGTCACAACCTTTACTCATGAAATAGCTTTCAAAAAATGAAAAAAGCCAGTTTTATTAAGAAAAAATCAAGTTACCTGTTCTTTTTTTGTGGTTTTCATCAAATTTCATCCAAAATACCAGTTAGAAATCATGTTTTTTTTCATTGAAGAAACCCTCATGGTGACAAAATGATCTCTCCAAAGCCTTCGATGCAAAATGAAGGTGAATTTTCTTTTTCCATTGTTTTAAGTGTTAGGGTTAGAAACCCTTTGGAGGCTGACAAGGTATTTTTTGCCTTGCTTTTTAAAAATTGTGACACATTTTAATGTGTAATGGGGCGTGGATTAAGGTCATAACTTAGGCATTTTGCATTATGATGAAGTTCAGCGGATGCGAACGACATGGGATGATGGGATCGCTCGAACGGATCGTGGTGCTGGACGCGCTGAAATATGGGTTTGGGCGCGGACGGTTCGTTCGACAGAAGCCCGCAGTTCTGGACGTTCGCCGCCAGCTCACAGCCGGGCATGGTCAAAACATCGGCGTGGCGCGGGCCGTGAACTGGAACACCATCGACTGGCGAAACCATAATGCGCAGGATATTTTACAAAATCGATGGTTCGTTGGGCATGAATACCGGCGGCAAACCGACCTCGAACTGGAAGGATGAGCACAGATGAAGCATTTCCATTGAACGCTGGAAGGACGCAAACTGGACACCGACCATTCTCCTTCGACTGCTCCGAACGGATGTACGCGGCAAACGCCTGTTCATTTAGAGATTCTTTAAAGAAATGTCGCCAGATTTTGGAGTTATTTTTCAGCAAGAGCAGTATTGTAACTCAAATGGACTTGTGATATAGTGAGTACTTTGAATCAATAAAATAGAACATTTACCTTCTCATTTCATGTTTTATAGTATGTTGTTAGTGATTGATCAGTTTGTTTTCTGAAATTTATCTTTCCTTGTAAATTTGTCTCATGTTTAGGCATCTATTTAGTAGAAAATGCATTGTTACAGGTTATAAGTTGTGTTATTTAATCCAAGTGTTGTTAGTTGTGATATTTTTGTTTTCCTTCTAAGAGTCTTGTTTTAGAAACCTCCTTGTAAATTACTTATGTGAAATACATGTGAAAATGAGTTGTGTGAACTAGGTTTTATGACATTGTTTTGAATGTGATACACTGTTATCAAGTCTTATTTTTTTGGTGTATCACCTTAGGTAGTTTCAGTTAATGTTCATTTTTTATGCATCTTTTACCCTTTTCCCCATAAATAATTAGTTAGGTGGAATCAAAAGGGGAGCCAACCCATAATCTGGAGGTCTACTTTCAAAATAGGACACCCACAACTTGAAAGCAGTCCCATGTTACATCCAAACCTGTTGAGTTTGTTCACAACTTGGCATAAGGGGTGCAGATTTGGATCACTAACAGGCATGTTAAGGGGGATTCCATTCCAAAATCATTACTCCATGAGGATCATACTTGACTACTCTCTCCTCACAAAAATAAAAATAGTGATCTTGTTAAACCTGGCACCATTGTTATTAAAGGAAGATCTACAGTTGACTTCTAGAGCTTATTGGAGCTCTTTGGATTCAAGCCACCTTGAATGTTATGATATTTCTTGGAAATAAATGTAAAAAATAGAAATGTAACAATCCATTTCAAGGGGTGTGACCTCTAATAATCAAATAATAATGTATGAACTCAATATTTGATGATATCCTGTTATGGGAGAGAGTTATCTTATTTATAGGAGTAACTATATAGGGACATAACCCCTCATTCTAGTTAAGAGGGGTTAACATATTAATTAAGACTAATGTTAAGATTAAGCATGTCACAAGTGCTTATCTATATTACACTTAAGATTATATAATATATACTTAGGAATACAAGATATTAGTGTCATAACATTGAATAGCTCTATTTTATGTATGCCATGTCTCACTAGTTGGTTAAGACTATTTATTTGGTTTTGTAACTCATTACCTTTTGTTGGTGCGTTGTTGGACTTGCATTTATTTCATGATTTTTGACTAGACTATATTGATATATCTATATCTCTTTGTAAAAGAGTTTGGATCCTTTCAAAAACCCACTTTTACCCTCTACCGAAAATAAATTGTTTCAAAATTCACATCAACCATACAAATCTATTGGAAATTTTGTATAGATTAAGCATACACCATTGATGTGTTGTAGTTTATTATTTGACTAAATTACTCTGTTATGGTGCTATAATTTATGTCCAAACCTCTTTTCATGTACATTTTAAATCAAAAATCTTATTTTTCTCTATATTTTATATCTAAAAAAATCATAATTTGTTTGTTTTAGTGTTTGGAGCTTGACTATCTAAACCATTTTTGACATGTTTTGTACGTTACTTTAATATAAAAATAAACTAAAGATGTTTTCTATGGGAATTGAAACATTTTGAACAATATTGTTGAGGCTACTAATATTTAAAGGACCGTACATAAACCAAGAGGATGTAGGAAGGAATGAAGTAATTGCATGAGTATCCTTACCTCTATTACAATAGAAAACCTTTTGTTAACTATTTCCTATGTAGGAAATAAACAAATCAAACCATATTTTGATAAATAAAAGATAGGCTAGACACAAACTAACCACTAAGCCTTCATTTATATTTGCACTGTACAAAGGGAAAGAAGCAAAGATGATACAAATTTAAGTATTGTATTGTGAGTAATGTCAAATTAGATAGTAATAGAAAAGAGAATTTCACTAGAATCTTCAAGAAGCCCCTTTATTTTCTATACCTCATTTACCAAATGGTTTTCTTCTTTTGTTTGTATTTAATCCTTCAAGTGCAAATTCTTCATTGTCGTCATTATATGTTGTACATGACAAAGAATTATGCATCTCACCATCATGATTGTCCTCTTCATTTGAGTCATCCATTGTATGTGTGGATTTGTGGTTAGGTATAATCTCTTAGGCACTATGTCTAGAATCATCTATATCACAATTTAGGAATAGAAGAATAGTTGTTAAAATACATTGAACAATTTAGTCTCTTTTGACATTAGATTTCTTGCTAAAACCCATTTTAACAATTGTAAGAGTTGTGTCAATCATAGTCCATATGTCCACTCCTATAATTTGGTAAAGTTTTCTAAAATCATCTTAGTCCATCACACAAAATTAATTGCCTACTCAAATTTCCATTTCAATACTTCCTTTTGATGGTCTATATCACAATACCCGATTTAAAACATTGTGTTGGGATCAATTTCAAATCTAAGGAAAAATAAGTGTATATGTCTAAAAAATTTAGAGTAATCATGCATTAGCTAATAATTAATTAATCTTTAATTGATTACAAGTCTAATTTACTTCTCATGCACTTAAGCTAAACTTAGGAGTGTTTTTCTATGTTAATTGAAGTGAGCTATTATTAGATCATTCTATCTAATCACATGTGATGTTGATACTTGTCTTGATCTAATCCCTTTACCATTTAGGGCTGCTCCTATATAGCACTCAACCATCATTGTATTATCTATCTTCTACTCGCTCAAACTCTCAACCTTTGAGGACTCTTGTTTTCCTTGAAGATTCTTGAGGTTCATTCCATAGATTTTTCTTTTTGAGGAATATAGTAATTCTTTGTTTGAAAATCTCTTGTGTGGAAGGTGTATTTGTTTGTTGTTTGATCTTGTGGCTCATTTTTTCCACAATTCTAACATAGTATTAAAGTCTCGATTCAATGAACCGCTACTTGATTTGTAAGGTTTTTTCTTCAACAAGGGTTATAGGCTCTAGATCTGGAATCCCCTTTTTTGTTTTTTGCAAATTTTGGAGGTAGGAAAAATTTTGGTGCATTTGGGACCAAAATAGTCTTTTATTGGATTCAAAATTGTTGAGAAAGTCATATTTGACTTTTTTTTGCTTTGATTTGGACTCCTGAGGTCAAATCTGGAAGGGCTTGAAGTATTTTTTTTGGATTTAGAGGGTAGCTATGATTTTGGTGCATTTTGGCATGAAAAGGACCTCACAGTTGGATTGAGGAGGCCGATTCGATGAATTTTGACTATAAATTTGCTCTATTTTGATGTCAAGAGCTTTTGAGGCTTTTTTTTTGTACAAGGGTTGTACAACCCATATATGGCTATGTGGGCAAGCATTTCAAAAGAAGAAAAAATAAATTAAATTAAAGGTTTGCTACCTTTTTTTTAATTTATCTTTTTTTTAGAAATTTTAAATATTTTTACAAAGCCTTTTAAAAAGGCAGTGTAGGTTTAAATTTATTATGGGGCAACTTCTTTTTTTTTGTGGGTCCCCATGGATTTAATATGGGGTGGATTTATTATCCTTACCCCCAAGGTTAGGAAACCCTATGTTGTTTCCATTGATGACTATTAATTACCGGTGGCCCCTTGGAAATCCCCATCGATAGTTGGTTACATGCATTTCAGTGAGATGGATCATTTACTATATGGAAACTCTTGCATTCATGCTTCTAGAGGTTCTTCATTTCAACACTATATCATTCATTCATCTTTAGAGGTTTTAGCTTCTCCCTAAGTTTCACTTAAGGGGGGGTGTTAGAGTAATCATGCATTAGCTAATAATTAATTAACATTTAATTAATTATTATTCTAATTTATTCTCATGCACTTAAGCTAAACTTAGGAGTGATTTACTATATTAACTAGAGAGCTATTATTAGATCATTTTGTCTCATTGAATGAGATGTTGACACTTTTCATGATCTAATCCTTTTACCATTTAGGGTTGCTCCTATATAGCACTCAATCCTCATTGTATTATCACCTCTGGTCCCTCGAGCTTTCATATCATGTTGATAGTCTCTTGTATTCTGTAGCTTTTTCTTGTTGAGGAATATAACAATTCTTTGTTCGCAGATCTCTTGCATGGAAGGTTTCTTTGTTCATTGTTTGATCTTGTAGCTCGTGTTCTTCACAATTCTAACAAAAATCAACCCTTTTATTTAAATTAGTTACTAGAGAGATACTAGCCTAAATAATTTGAGAGCACTTATTTTTTAATACCATTCCCTTGATTGGGAGCAAAGATACCAAATTATATGTTTATATTACTCCTTTATGTATGAGAATTTTCTCATTAAATCCAACAATCTAATTACTAATGAATTATCCAAGAATAAAACAATGAAGATTCTATTAAATATTATAAAACATATTAAAAATAGAAATTTATGAAAAAAAAATTCATGAAAACCAAAGCATTTAATGTTTGGAATTGTTAGAAGTTTTCTACAAATGAAAAAAAATGAGTTGGATTTGATGTTCTTCCTTCTATGAAAATTCCCTTCAATCACATAATGTAGATAGGGAAGAATATAAAGGTAAACCCTTTGGAATATAATTTAACTAAAAGTAAAATAAATCATCATTTTGGTGATGTTGTGGAAGCATATGAGATTAAGTGCTTCTAGATGGAATACAACATGAATGAATCCATAATTTCATTTTATTAGTAAAAGAAAGTGATCATTGAGTGTTTGCAATCGCCAAGGATTTGATGTAGAAATTGTTGTGTTTGTTTTCTTCAAATTATATATCTTTTATTCTATAAATTCAAAATGTAATCTTTCTCCAAACTAGTATAGATATAGGTATCAAGCTAGACTATTAAGTATATGAAAGTTACATCAAGAGGAAATGGATAATTAAAGTGTTCATCTAGCTCCTTGTGTGGATTAGGTATCTCTCATCTCCTTGACCATAAATCAACTCACTTAGGGTATAAGTGGTTCCAACTAATCATATTATGTGTGATCATGCATATGCCAACCAATTCTCACCATTATTTGTTCTTGTAAGTTAGGTTTGAGAGGAATACATGGAAACATCCACAAAGCATGCCACATTGTAGTGTGAGTATGATGAGAAATAAAGGCTACATGTGGAATGAGATGTTATTTGATTTGTGTGAGATCAATTAGATCCTAAGTTAGTTATCTATGGAAGTTCAAAAGGTGATGCATGCTACCTTGTATGATGTGATGAAAACCTTTTTGACCCAACATTTTTCAAATTAACAAGAAGCTTCTCAAGCTAGTCTATTGGAGGTGTAACCTCAGAGAGGAGATTGATCATTTGTAAGGTAAAATAATTGTTCTTCAAAAGAGGTCTAATTCATGATCAAGGATGTAAACACATACAATGGGCATAGTGGAGAAAATAATAGATCATCTAGGCACCTCCCACCAAGTGATATATCCCTAGTGCATCAATTGATAGTTATTATCACAACATTTTAGTTAATGATAGGGTGATTAATATTAAAAAAAAAGGATAGATACATCACTAGATATTAGGTTCAAGAGGGTAATTGTATTATTGCACTTTCTTAAGTATTTGGAATAAGAAAATGGATAAGGTTGGAGTTTAGTTTATGAGATAAAAATTATGTGCAAATTTTAAATTTTTTTATTTTTACTTACAAATTAGATTCAATGGGGCCATGAAGAGGATTTGATTATTTTTTTTATGTAAGGATTACATATATATATTTTTATTCCCAAGTGGGTGGAATGATGAAAGTGTTTGTATACCATAGAGGGATAGATGTTTGATTCAAAAAGAGGGGTTTAATATATTTACACCTTGTAGGCCAATATATAAGGAAAATGAAAAATGATTGCTTGTTGGTATGTTCCAAGAAGGTGTTAGACATCAAATTAGTGTCTCATTGACAATAAGATTTTTTAACCATTTTAAATATCTTTTTAGACATTAACATACAAATTTTATTTAAAATATTGAAACATGATAATGCTAAAAAGAAATTTTCAGTTTTGGTGGGTAAATATGAGATGGTTGAATAAGTATATTCATAGTTTCTCTTAGTTTACCTTATGAATAATTATTAAGTTAATATCTTGATCCAAACATAATAAGGAAGTCAATAATAAATATTTATTTATGTGATATTTTTAGCTTTATTTTTTAAATTATGCTTTTTATTATGAAACAATATAAAATTATTATAGTATATATATGTTTTAATGTATTTTATTTTCATAGATTCTAATCAAAATCCATTCAAGACTTTTCATTTGGAGCTAGGTGTGATAGTGATAGAAATGATTTTTTTTAGGGGTGTGGAAATCTCATTAAAATAGGTAAATATTTAGGATATGTTGTAAAAAAGAGCATATTTTTGTAGAAATCACATGTACTAGGATGAGGTATAAAAAATTCAAGACATAGAGTTAGAAATAAAAATTAGGAGTATTATTTAATATTCAATTATCAAAGGCAATATCAGACAATATTTCTAAGTGAATAGCCCTTGTATGTGTCTAAGATTGTTCATGTATATGTTGGATACTTTGTTTATGAAATAGGTTGGTTGTTTTATCTCTCATGTGATTATGATATGATTTGATATTGTGATGGTCAAATGAACGTATATGTTATGATTTGGCTTAGTTTCTATTTGTATTTTCTTGTTTGGACTGTGTATGGTTTATATGTGTGTAAATGGAGGATACATCATGAATAATGAATACACACATTTATCTTTGGTAATAAATGAGCACTAGATATTTTATGGAATCCTAAAATAATAAAACAATCAATGGATCAAAAGGAATCCCATAATTACAATCAGATGTAATAAATGAAAAAGATGCCTCATTATGATTTACCTAAGTTTTACTTTATAATTTTTTCCATTTTGTTTATTCCTCTAACAAATAAATTATATCTCTCTAGGTTGGTAATGAATCCCATTGTTTCATCTAGCTTCATTTTTTTCTACATATCTATGGTGACCTTATCCATTCTTCCTAATTCCTTTTCTTTTATATCCAAGTCTATCGATGAATTTATATTTGGGAGTCCCATATATTTGTTTAAATGATGGAGGTGGATCATTTGGAGAAGTATGACTTGTAGGATTACTAACATATATAGATGTCTCATTCTCCTCATTTTATGCATCAAGTGTTTTCACAAAAATAGATGGACACATATAAAGAGATTAAATTTTATAATATTTTAAAGATTATCATGGTATTCACCAACACTATAAGGCATAAAATCTAATGGACCCCAATCAATATCATCTACGGTACTAAAAAGAAGGAAATATTTATTTATATCTCTTAGACCAAATGGATGATTTTATTCAATAAAATCATGGGAACTATCTATTTTTTTACATATCTCATATGGTTAAATATTAAGAGGTAAATTAAAAAGATTCCTTTTGTACAAAAACTTTACACGTTGTTGAAAAGTAGAGAGAATGTAACCAAAAATTCCCAAGATGGCATGTCCCATTGCTATTCAATCTATTTCTATACATATTATGTTTGTATTTGTGTTTTCCTTGTTTTTATTTGTTGTGTGTTTTCCATTCTTGAGTATGTCCCTTCTTCCAACTTCACTCTTCCCTTATTTCTATCAGAGTTTTAGACTTCTCCATCTTGTCAACCTTCCACCTTGCCATTGTATTTATCAAACTTCTCCATATTTTCATGCCTATTTCTCAAACCCTAACATCATGTCCTTTAGTTGAGTCATGCTATGGTTGATTCTTGATACCTAATATTTCTACCTATATTTTTGTTTCCCTCCTAACTTTCTAGCATGTGCTATATTGTTTCTAGTAAGTTTGTTTTGGCACATTATTGTCAAAGTGGAATATTTTTTTCCCATGATCATTATTCAAATTTAAATTAGCAAGTGTACATGGTCACTGACCAATTCTATTCATAGAGGATATAAAAGAGTGAATTCTTTCATCTTGCTATAACTATAATAGAGTACATAGGATTATGAATAGACAAATTGTGGCTATCATAACACTTAATTAAGTCATATTATCATTATTATATTATTATTTAGTTAATTAGGTAAACATAAGGATTATATATGGTTATCTAAGTTGGAATGGGTGATACCCTAGTCATAAGTAGGTATATATAGGAGGTAGTGAGTCTTATTTGTTCATCAGATTATGAATTGTGTTCTCATTGGAGATATTTGGAGGTTTCCCCATCAAAGTGGCTTCTTATTCTTATCTAATATCAAGTATTTGTAGCATATTTCCTATCATACTATTCTATTGTAAAAGTTATTTCATTACAAGTGGTATCAGAGCATGATCTTGGCACCATGAAGGCATGGCATTTTCTCAATTTTGGAGATCATTTTAGGAAGAGCATATCTCTCATATTTTGGAAAAAAAATATCTTATTTTTAAAGGGTTTTTGAAAAACATATTGAAGCATGCACAATATAGATTTTAGGTTAAATGGAGTAGAATTGAGAGATTTATTGCAAAATTAGGGTTTATGCCCAAATGTTTTTTGGAAATCACGTATATCCCAAATCCTAGTGAATTTGTTTCTAATTTCTAGTGGGTTTTGTAAGAAGTAATAGTGGAGCCTAAAATCAAAATTTTAGAGGAATTAAATAAGAATTAATTTATCTATTAACTAATTAAGGTTTCCAACAAATTCTCTCTCTAAGCTACAAAATAGCTAACTATTGGGACATTTTTTTGGGGAAAGTGCACCCTATGCCCTAGTGAGTTACAAAGAAATTATTTTGAATTTATTTGTGTGATTTATTACAAATTTTATTTTCTTCCATCATGATGAGGCTTGCAATTAGAGGAAAAAAGAATGCTACCACACTTGGGAAATTTTTTAGATAAGGATGATGTAGAAATTGAGGATATTAACCTTAATGGGGAAATCAACAAGATAAGGGTTGAAATTCCATCAATGAAGAATGGGATGACATAAGGAAATTAATTAGTGCATAAGGAGATGACTGAGGGAATTTCATGTGAGTATGGATATGAAGAAGGAGATGTATAACTTTTCAAGGAAGTTAAGAAACACTTATTCAATGGATAAAGTATAAGGGAGAAGATTCACCTACTAAGGTGGAAGATAATGCTCTTAGTGGACATAATTTTTTGGGCTTTATTAAAATATCAAGAAGGTTAATCTCTTTAATAATCCTTTTCCTTGGAAATTCATACCCAAGTTGGATATGAGAAAGCTTGATGTAAAGGATCCAACCAATTGAATTTTCTAAATAGAGAAATTATTTGATCTTCACCATGTTCCAAGTCAACAAAAGGTGGCTATAGAATAATTATACTTAGAACCAAACCAATTTATTTAGTATCATTGGTAATTTGATGAGAAGAGAAAGAAGGGTTGAATAGTCACATGGTCAATTTTTTAAGAGGAACTTGCTATCTATGGAGATAATGTATTGATAGATACTTTTTCCAAATCACCAAATTAAAGAAAATAAGTACAATTAAAGACTATACTCATCAAGTTCAAGCCCTTTGTCTAAGAGTGGAGAATTTTATAGAAGAAATTTTGAAGGAATTATTTCTAGGAGGTTTAAAGGACCACATAAAATATGAGGTATGTTTTTTCCAACTACAATCCTTATCACAAGTGATGCTTATAGAAAGAAAACATGAGGAGATGTTTTTAGCTAATAGGTGACAAGGGATCATAAACATAAGAGAAAGGAGCTCTCCTACATAGTCTTTTCCTCAGACTACTAGGTTGACTCCACAATAATTTGAGGAGAAGAGAGAAAACGTGTTGTGTTTCAATTGTCGGAAAAAATATAGTCAAGGACATAAATAGAAGGGGAAAAGTTGGCTTGGGTGTAGTACCTTGCTAACTCACCAAAAAATTTACAATTGCCTAAACTATTTTATATATCCAACTCTAGATTTCCAAGTCTTGTTTACATATAGTGGTATTGTTATTCGCTCTAAGAAATTCCACAATATTAAATTATCCATGTGGGAGATTATCATCTTGATAGACCAATGTTTTCTATCTCCATGGGTGCAAAATATATTATTTTGGGAGTATAATGGATTACCACTTTGGGAACAACCAAGATGAATTTCTAGGAGCTATTCATGAGATATCAATCAAAAGGAAAGACAGTGGAGCTAAGATGGTTGCATGCAAAGTCCCCATAGATGGTAATATATCATCAAATGAAAAAGTTTCTTAAGAAGGGAGTTCAAGGTTGCGTGGACCAATTACGTTCATTTGAAGCCTATCAATCAAATGCTCCTACCCATCTAGATTTATAAGCAATTATAGATCGCAACTCAATAGTTTTTAGAGATATTCCTAAAGGACTTACTCCTAAGAGGGATCATGATATGTTTCATACAATTAGTTCCAAGGAGAAAAAAACCTAACATTAGGCCCTGAAGGTACACATATGTACAAAAAGTGAGATTGAAAAGATTGTTCAAGAGATGAAAGAGGTAGGAATTATCAAGCATATCCAAAGTATTTACTCCTCACTCGTGGTGATAGTGTGTAAGAAGGATGAAACTCGGTGCATGTGCCTAGACTATAGAGTGCTCAACATGCACACCATCAAAGATAAGTTTCTTATTTTGGTCATTAATGATTTTCTATATGAATTGAATGAAGCTATGTATTTTACAAAGTTAGATCTTAGATCAAGTTATCACCAAATTAAAATTAAGGAAGAAGATATTTTTAAGACAACATTTACGACTCATGAGGGTAATTATGAGTTTTTTGTGATTCCATTTGGTCTTACCAATGCACCATCTACATTTTAAATTTTGATGAACTTTGTATTAGTGTTTTTTGATGATATATTGATTTATAGCAAGAAATGGGAGGAAAATTTGTAACATGTAAATCAAGAATTACAAGTTCTCAAATATCATCAACTCTATTCTAAGCCATCCAAGTGTGATTTTGGTATCAAAGAGGTGGAGTACTTCATACATGCAATTTCACATGAAGGATTAAAGGTGGATCCTAACAAAATTAAGGCTATCATGGAATGAAATGTTCCCAAAACCATTAAGAAATTGAGGGGTTTCTTGGGATTGACTGGATACTATAAAAGATTTGTGAAGAATTATGGATGAATAACAACACCCCTTACAATTTTTTTGAAGAAGGATTCATTTCATTGGAACAAATTCACTAATGCATCATTTGAGAGATTGAAGGAGGTTGTGTAATGCTCTAGTGCTTATCATTCTAGACTTCACAAAGAATTTTATTATGGAATGTGATGCTTCAAGAAATGGTATAAGAGAAGTTCTCATGTAGGAGGGTCAACCCATTGCTTTTGAAAGTCATAAATTAAAGGGTAAGAATAAACTCAAACCTATTTATGAGAAGGAAATGCTAGCTATTATTTATATAGTAAAATAATGGAGGCCTTATCTAATGGGTAGATACTTCAAGGTTAATATAGATAATAATAAATTAAAATATATTTTTTGGAACAAATATCATCTTTTGAAGAGCAACAAAAATAGGTCACTAAGATGTTGGGATATGAATTTGAGATTGTATATAACAAAGGGATGGAAAATGTTGTGGTAGATGCACTATTTAGGAAGGATAAGAAGGATGAAGATTTATTATGTGTCATTTCTATATTACAAGAAGATTGGGTAGTAGAAGCCAAAGAAAAGTAGTAGAATGATGTTTTTATAAGTAATCTCATTCAATAGTTACAAAGTGATCATAGGAGTTCATATAAGTTTTTTTGGAAGGAAGATTATTTGTGGTATAAAGAGTGATTGTATCTCTGCAATAATTCCACTCTCAAACAAAATATTTTCGTAGAGCTTCATGACTATTTAGTTGGTATTCATCCAAGTTTTTTGAAGAAATATCATTGAGTAAAGCAAGAATTATTTTTGGAAGGGCTAAAAGGTGATGTTCAAAAAATTGTGGCTAAACTGTTTGGTTTGTTAAAGAAATAAAGGGGAGACAATTAAGACATCAAGTCTTTTGCATCCCTTAGTTGTTCCTAATCAAGGTTGGGAAGAGGTGCTCATGAACTTCAGCATAGGGACTCTAAAATCTAAAGGTAAGAATTCCATAATGATAGTAATAGATCGCCTCACTAAATATGCACTTTATTGCATTATCACATCATTTTACAAGTATAGTGGCAAATTTTTTTTTGGAGAATATACAAAAGCTACATGGTACACCTAAGGTTATTGTTAGTCATTATGATCATATCTTTACTAGTCAATTTTGGAAGGATTTATTCTTGTGTTTGAGTACTCAATTATCTCATAGTTCTTCATACCACCCTCAATTTGATGGGAAAATTGAGGTTGTTAATTAGTATTTGGAAGGATATCTATGTTGTTTCACTTTGGATAAATAATCTTAATGGGTAGATTGACTATGACTAGAAGAATGGTTGTGAAGTGGAGGATCATATGCTTTATCAACAAAAATTACTTTAAAGAATCAAGGAGAATCTAGCTATGGCACAAAATTGAATAAAGAAGTAGGAAGACCAAAAATGTAGTGAAAGAATTTTTGAAGTTGGGGATAGGGTTTTCTTGAGATTGTGACCTTTCAAGAAAAAATCACTAAAGAAATTAAAAATAACAAGTTATATTTAAAATATTATGGCCCATATAAAATAATGCAAAAGATAGGTAGCATCACCTACAAGATTTAATTTCCACCAAAAAAAAAGATACATCCATTTTTCATGTTTCTTGTTTGAAGAAGGTAATTGGGCATAATATCCCTACTCATACAATGTTACAAGAGCTCGATGAAGAAGGAAGAATCATATTGGAACTAGAGTTCATTTTTTATACACACAAATAATCTAATGACTAGAACACTCATTGAGTATCTCATTCAATGAAAGAATTTACCAATTAAAGATGCCACATGGGAAGACAAGAAGTTCATTCAAAAGCATCCACACTTGATTAACTTGAGGACAATGCTTCTCAGAAGAAGGGGGCATGATACACCCTTAATATTAAAGTACATAGGGTTATGAATAGTCATCTTGTAGCTATCTTAACTCTTAATTAATTTATATTATCATTATTATATTGTTATTTAGTTAATTAGGTTGGCCTGGGTGATATCCTAGACATAAGTAAGGTATTTATAGGAAGTAGTGAGTCTTATTTGTTCATTAGATTATGAATTGTGTTCACGTTGGAGATAATTGTAGGTTTCCCCCTTAAAGTAGCTTGCTATTATTAGTTATTATTGTTAGAATTGGATATGGCTGCCAAGATCTTGATGGAAAGCACAAAGAGAGAGAATAGAATGTGATAGGAATAAGTTGTATTCTTATCAATATAATTCAATTATTTTTTTAAATATAGTAGAAACCCCTTGGTTATATAACAAAGGTGAGATACAAGATGTCATAGGATTATGAAAATTGTCTTAAGTAATCATATGACATGAGACAACTAATCCCACTTACTTAGGTTCACATGTGTTACAAGTCAAAAGATAAGATAACAACTAATGACAACTAACACCTTCTAGAAAGATTCCTTCCTAGGACCTTAGTAAACTTAACATGTAAATAAGTCCCCTACTAATGAATTAACTAGGTACAAGACTTTGTTTACACCAACACCCCCCCTTAAGTGCAACTTAGGGAGTAGCAGATTATTATGCAAATGACACAAAGATGCAAGAATGGGTCCTGGATACTAGGCCATGTTAGGTACCCATGTACAAATGCAAGTAAAATGACAAAGAAATCTCCCACAAATGGAGAAAAGGAGAAAACCCAGTGGGAAAAAAATCCTCCCCAAAAGAGAGATGAAATACAAAAAAAAATTACTCTCAATGAAGAATGAGAAGGCCAAAACCCCATGTGAGGAAGAAGACCCCCCATAAGAGAGAAGTATAAGAGAGACAAGGTAACCCCCCCTCAATGTTGAGTCTCTTGCAATGATGGTAGAAGCTCGACATTGAATGTTGAAGATGATCCAAAAATGTTGAACAACATTCCTCCCCTTAGGAAGAAACAAAACCAAGAATGTACATGCAGGATGTCAGGAATATGGATGGTGTATGATGATTCCTTTGAAGTATGCTCAAGTTTCTAGACATGTTGATGTTGAAATTTGACACACCCCAAATAGGCATTCTAGGCCACATTGTTGAAGAGGAAAATTCAGAATCTAGTGGACATGAATGTAGAACACAATCCAAAGACAATGATATCCCCTCTAAAAATAAAGAAGCCTCCTCCAAATGTTGTCCAAAAGGATCCATAGTCATGCCAAATAGCAAAGAATGATCATGTAGAGATTGAACAAGAGGGTCAAAGTGTTCCCTCACAACAACTGAAGAAGGAGCATCTTCATCAAAGAGAAGATGAATGCTATCAATGATGTCTCCCAAATCTGTAAGATGAGACTCCACAAAAAATTCTAAAATACCTATCAAGAAGCCATCCAAAGTAGCCAAATCTGGAAGACTATGTATGTCCTATTGTACTGAATCAAAAGAAGCCATATCTATAGCAAAACAATCATAATCAACTGCAATAGTATATAGAGGAGATGAAATGCATAACTCAAGAATTGGATCTGATGTGAGGACTCCAAAGTTCAAAAATCCAAATGTCTCTTTTGAATCTTGGTTCATGCTAGAAGTGTGATCAATAGCTGAAGGAACAATGTCACCATCAAAAGAAAAATATGCAAAGGTATACAACTGAGATGAATGATCAACCACCCCAGTAGAAATGATCTCTCTACTTTCCAAGTCTCAAATGATGATTGAATCAGGTGTGAACTCCACAATCCTCCCATCTCCACCATATGTAATTTGATATATGGAAAGAAGATTGTTCATCAAATAAGGAACACACAAGACATCCCGAAAAGTGTTGTCCCAAAAACTAATAGATTCCTTCCCTATTACACCAATGTATGCATTGTTTTCCATCAAAATAGGAGACATAGTACAAGGCTGAAAAGAAGAGAATATAGATTGTGAAGATGCCATATGATGAGATGCTCCTGAATCTAGAATCCATCTCCTCGATCCATGACCTAAAGAAGTGCAAAGAGCATGTCCTTTTTATTCTGATGTAGAAGCCAAATCAGCTTGAACTTTGTCCTTTTTAGACTATTTTGGAGGAGGAGGGGGAGGTGATTCAAACATTCTAGAAGGAAAATCAATGTGTTTCTTTTTGAGAATATTTTTCAACTCATCAATATCCTTATAAGAATAATGTTCTTCATGTCTATCCTTCTTGTAATATGCACAAGTAGGCCTCTCCTTATATTTTTTCCCTTTTGAAGATGAATCTGTATGTTCTTCTATGGAATTAGATTTGGATTGTGTGTTCTTCTTAGGCTTTTTCTTTTTATTTTCTTTTCCACTTGAATACTTCTCATCCTTTGCAATCAAGGCATGTGATTTTTAAGACTTCAAAGTACCCATTTGAATAAGCTTATCTTGCTCCCTAGTGAGTTGCATAGAAAAATATTCAAAAGAAGGCATCTTAAACTCACTCCCAAAGGCATTCTTTAGCATAGGAAGTAGACACAAACACTGAATATTCAAGCCCTAGCTTTGAAAGAATACTTAACACCAATTTTGTATCTGATTCTCAATTTTACAATCCTTCAATTGTGTTCTTAATGACTTGAATTTGGTGATGAAGTCCTGTATGCTTTCAAAATTACTTGGATTGAGATTGATTAATTCATTCTCCAACAAATTTCCTTGAATTTCATCTGTTTTCCCAAATAAGTTTGACAATGTAGTCCACATAGCCATAGGTGTATCCAAGTTCTCAATATGAAACAACTCAAGAGAGACATACAAGCACAAATTTAGCCAATGGCTTCTTCACAACTATTCAACCACTTATTCTTTTTAGCTTCATCATCTTTTGGTTCACCATCAAGACCATGAACTATCCTATACAATCATTTTACTCTTAGCAATCTGTTTATTTCATATTTCCATTTAGGATAGTAGTAAGGTGTTAGAAGTGGAATTGTAGAATGGCTCCATGATGAAACAAGAAACAAATCAAGAGGGAATGCAACCACAACCACAAGAAGAATCCCCCTAAATTCACTCAATCAAAGAACTCCCCAACAATATATGAGCTTGGCACTTTATGAGTAGTACATTTACAGATGCCACTTGCCAAAAACAATGAAGTGGTCTTGATCTTGGTACATGCAAATGCAAATTTGGCCACATAATCAAGTACAATATTTGGTACAAAATGAGATCAAACTGATCATACCACTAAAAATTACACAAAAATTTATGCACTTTCAAAAAAACAACACCCAAAAATGTTACTGTAGAAGCAAGATATGAGCTCATAAAGTTCCCAATATGAGGACGAGGCAACAACACCTATGAGAATCTGAAAAATATGGAAAAACCAAACACCAAAACCAAAAAATGATTGCCTCACTATGAAGAGCACAAAATTTTACCCTAAATCAAAAAAATTGCTCACAAAAAGGAGGTACTGATCACAAGTTATGGTCATTTGAAAATTGACTACAAAATTGAAAATACAAATTAGAGGGGGCTAGAAGTTTTCAAACTAGTGTTGACATCACTGATAATGCAGTGATGATGTCAGTAGTTGACATGCTTAAATTTGATGGCCAGGGGGCTGTCAAAAGAAAATATGCTCCTAGGTCATTGGAATATGCTCACGATCACAAAACCGTCGTCAAAAAAATCAAAACCACTTCTTTGATTACAAAACCACCCTTTCGAAGTCATAAAACCACTTTCAGTTGGAAGAAAATCGATTGTCCTTTAATGGTAGTTTCAAGGGGGAATATTCCCCATTTTATTCTCACGTCGATTGATGAAAATCTTGCCATATTTATTGACTATCTGCCTGGTTTTATATTGCAACGACCTATTATAAATAGCGATTGCTAGAAATTTGAAATTTATTACTGCTAGGTTGATTGGAATGGGGGACCCATAGGACCTGGTCTAGGATTTCCATGTGGGTAGTCACTGGAAACCCCGCTAGTACTGTAGGACTGTAGTACTATAGTCTGTGGTACTCAGAATAATAAACCCACAAATTTGAATCTTTTTTATTTAATTTCCAAATTTTTATTTGAAAACTACAAAAAAAATTACAAATATTTGAATTTTTTTCCATAGAAAATATAAAATATAAAATATTTTTTAAGAAAATAATCGTACCCAACTGTATTTATGATGCTTGGGGGTCTTATAGCTCCCTAGGCAAATTTTTTTTGCCTCACCAGATAACTTCTCTGAATTGGATGAATTGACAGTCGATCTTAGGGTTTTTGGCCCTTTTGGATGCGATGGAAAGGTCGTATTTGACCCAAAATTCTCTAAAAATATATCTACCTTCTAGATCTAGCAACCACTCTTCACAACTTCAAACCCTCATAGATTTGGCCTCATATGTCCAATTTGGATGAAACAAAAGGAAATTTTGACTTTCTTGAACCTTTTGGATGCAATGGTGAGCTTCGATTTGTACCAACAAGCTCTAATTTAAACTTGCAATAAAGAGCCAAAAATGGAACTCCCCCAGAATCTAGTATTTCTATCAAGTTTTTTTTATTCTCCAGATCATCATATGATGCAAGAGAAGAGCATACTCAACTATTCAAGATTTACCATCTCCCTTCAGAAAAATACTATCTAATGGCACCCAACCCACTCTACTACCATGTTAGAATTGGCTATGGCTGCCAAGATCTTGAGAACAAATGGAAAGGACAAAGAGAGAGAATAGAATTTGACAAGAATAAATTGTATTCTTATCAATATGATTCAATGATTTTAAAAATGTAATAGAAACCCCTTGGTTATATAGCCAAGGTTAGGTACAAGATGTCATAGGATTATGACAAGTGTCTTAATCATATGACATGAGACAACTAATCCCACTTACCTAGGTCAACATCTATTACAAGTCAAAATATAAGATAACAACTAATGACAACTAACACCTTCTAGAAAGATTCCTTACTAGGACATAAGTAAACTTAACATGTAAATAAGTCCCCTAGTAATGAATTAACTAGGTACAAGACTTTATTTACACCAACAATTATCAACTATTTGTAACATATTCCTATCATATTATTCTATTGTGAAATTTATTTCATTACACATTTCAATAAACATCTATACTTAACCAAATTCATTTAAAAATCTTTTTTGAGCACTTTTGTTCAAGCAAGTGTATCTAAGGATGAATACCCATAGACCTATTAAATATTAGAGGATGAAATACCTTTGATTTCAAAGGTCGGAGGATTTCACCCCTTTTCTAGAGGATGATATCACTCAGAGATCAGATATGAGATTCATTGTTTATAGATTCAATCATATTGTATTGGTGTTTGTTATTTGTTGTAGGTATGTCCAAGGAAGTTTATTATTGTTATATTTGTTGAAGTCACAATCCATTTGCATGTATTTTTTAGATTGTAATGTTGTAAATCACATCCTATTGAAATTAACATTACATATCCCTTCCCCTTTAGATAAATTAAGATAATTATGCTCTTCTCCAATCCTAACTATCTCTAACCACCTAGCATGCCTAGTTCCTCGACTATTGAGTCTGATTTTCTCACGAACTAATGCATGTTGTGAAGACGTCCACGATTCATGCTCACATCCTTCAAACATCAATTACTAAGTTGGTCATTGATACATTACGCCTTTCACATTTTGGTAATGTAACACCTTTTCCAACTTGCAACCACATCGGGAGTCACTCAAGTAGGCTATTTAGACCAAAAGTACCTCTTTCTTAAATATGGGAATTCATTCAATCTTTCTCTCTTGAAAATTACACACAACTCTCTCTTCTTCTCTCATTCTTCACCATTCTACAACACTTCTTGAGAATTCATAGTATTCTAGATCTCTATTTACACATATCTTTCAAAGATCTCTTCTACAATTTCCAGAGTAAACTCCATTATTGCAAACACAAGCTTGTCTTGCAAAGAGACCATTCTCATCTTGGAGTTTCTCGTTACTTCTTTACTACACCAACAAGCTACCTAGCTTATGTGCTTGGCAGTGGTAACCATTCAAGTATTTTTCATTAAAGCATATTATCTATTGTGTTAGCATATTGTTCTCTTTATCATTTTTACGTCTATTTCCATTATCTTGTCTAAGGCTATTTATAGAGGTGGAAACACCAATACCAGGGTTTGACTAAGGAAAAATCCTATATAACCACCCAAACCTTTCTCTTTGGTCTTGTGTGTTTAGGTACAAGTGGAATAACTACTTGGAGAAATCTTGGTCTTCATCATATATCCTTGGTGATATCTTAAACTGCTCTTTGTTATTTCCATTTAAGTTTTACTTAATTTCTTTATTTTTGTAATTTTATACTCACTGTGCAATCACACTTCACACACTCTCATGTCCAAAAATATTGTAAAGGACATTTTGTGTTTTCTTATGATATATTTTGTTTTATACACATACAAGACTCTAGCTTGACACATTGTCATCCTACAACTGTAGGTTAGTCATAGACAAAGAGCTTTCTGAGATGTCTAGAATGCCTTTATACCCTTCACTTTTTGTTTTTTATGTCTGAAGGGTCCAAGTAATTCTTGTACTTTGTTAAATCTCACATTTCTCTCTTCCCAATTCACTTGAGCCATATCAATTGAGGTAGCCAAGAGCAATTTTCTCCTTGAGACCCTGTTGTTTTAAGAGTAGAAAATTTCCTCCTCTACCCTATTGTACTAAGGAAAGGATCAAGAGTTATATTTGATGTTCATTATCATAAGAAGATCAAGAGTTATTTTTTTCATTTTCTATTCATATAATAAAGATATTGTTGATGCATACTTTTTTTTTAAATTTTTGTTGTCTAAGGTCCAAGTGAATTCTAGGGTTGATAGTGTTGCTATTCAAAAAGTAAGTGTTTGTGTGTTGGTAAACATTTTTGTCACTGTGATTATATCTCCAATAATGACCCTGTTTGCTCGAAGAGTAGTGATAATCATACCAATAGTTGGAGAGATTGCTATAGAATAGTTGTCTTCCTTTGCATTTGAGAGGGACAACTCCCTTGTATGATTAAATTTAGGTTTTTTGGTATTTTAACAATAAATACCAAAGGTAAATATAGAAAGGTCAAATTAAAATAACTTACAAAACTCTAGTTGTAGGCATATGAATACCAACTGGGATTTCATAAAATTGTATTAACATAAAAAAGATTCATCACAAAACTATTTAATACATATTCTCAAATATATATGATGAAAGGAATTTATATTAATAAGTATGTTAATGTAACAACAATAAAAAAAAGATAGGTGCACTCACACACTATGAGATAGGCTATATCGATGTACTCAAATCAATATACACAGATTATGATTGCATTTATTTGCACATGTTGCAGAACTTGTAAGTACAGTAAATGACTAATGGTTTTCTATAATAATACAAAAAATTACCTATTTAACCTATGAAAAATAGGTAATAATAACACCAAAAAAAGAAAAATGTATGAATCAAATGCTTCATGTATTATGCCATTGAATTTACACAACTACAAAATCCTTTTTGTACAAAGTTTGAATCTAGAAAGTCCTATGTCTTTCTCTTAGTTATACTCAAAATAGAAAAAGAACTAAAAGAAATGGAACCCCTCCCTCTTTACATTCGAAAACACTGCCTTTATAACTTTTCAACTTGTAGCTAATTCTTAACTAACTCACAACTATCCACTTTAGACTTTAAAAAATATTTAAGAAATTATTACAAAGTCTTTTTAATGAGTGTGCATTTTCAATTTGTTAGAATAAAATGTCTTAAAATATTAATAACATTGACGTTATAATAAAAGATTGAGCTATTGTATAAACTTGATGAGCTAATGCCTACCAAGGAATTATGTTAGACACTTTGCATGTGCTAAATGTAAATGGTTGTAGAATATTGATTAGGGTTTCAACCTCTCCAACTATATCTCCTAGTTTAGTTGATTGGAGAACTTTGTTTGTGTGATAGGTCGAATTAGGTGGTTAGAAATCAAGCAACAAGTTAAAAGAGTGCAAATAAACAACTTAAACAACCTACACTTCAAGATTAGCCTAAGTTAGGAAACAAAACAAGACAAAGCCACAAAATGGAACTTTATACCTTGCGTTGAGTCGATCCTTTGGTTGGCCCTTCGATCTTTGATGTGTATGCTCCTTGGATGGCAAGATGCAAGCTAGATGAGGATGTGAAGATGGATGCAAGTGGATGAAAATGTGAAAATGGCTAAGTAGAAGTTGAGAAACAAAACTGCAAGAGTTTGGCTAGCACAAATGATCTCCCCAAAATGAGAGAAAAGAGGGGGTATTTATAGGATTTTTGGGAAATCCTAGGGGAAATGGACGGTCAAGATTGATCCACCAAATATCAAGATGTAGGGCTAAGGTGAGTTGAGAACTCACAAGCCCTCACATCTTGACATGTGGCATGTGATGAAGCCCTAAAAGGTGAAGTGGACATGAGGTGGAAGGAGAAGGACATGACATGGAGAGGGGTACAAAGTACCTTGGGATTGGACAAGATCTCCTCATAAAGGAGGTACTTGTCCCCATGTGGGTGAGAGGACATGTGAGGAATTAAAAATTTCTCAAATATTCACATGGGGAGATGGGAAATAATTTTAAATTCCAAAGGGTGCATTGGGGGATTAAAAGGTGAATTAAAAATTCACATGGGGAAGTGGAGTGCCTTGGATGAATAAAAAGGAATTAAAAATTCCTTGGGGGATGGGGAGAGTTGACTAAAATGGGTGATTAGGATTGTGCAAGTACTTGATTAGATTAATTAATGAAGATTAGAAGAGGGTTAGATTTCACATGTGACTTGATGTGACAAGTCAAAGATCACATGGGAAAGAGTAATGAAGGATTAGAGGAGGGTTAGGTGGCTAAGAGAGATTAGAGGCCAACTTGCAAAAGTTGGAGGATGTGACACCTCCTAATCAAGGATTAGGCATGTGCACATCCTTAATGATGAGATTAGAAGATGGATTAGGATAAGATAAAAATGATGGAGGATGTGACATGAAGGGAATAAATAAATGGAATATTTATTTAATTCAATTGATGGAAGGAGGATTAAATAGATAAGGTATTATTGATTAAATACCTTAGGGATTTGGCAGAATTAAAGATATTAATTAAATAATAGTAGTATTACTTAATTAACGAAAATAAGAAGAAAGATGATGAATTTGGATAAATTAAGTATCCAAATTTAGACATCTACATTTTGCCCCTCTTTGAGATGGTGTTACAAAGTAGCATCATTTCAAAGAATATTAAAACATAGAACCTAGAAGAAGATGGTTATACTGGAAAAGATGCCCCAGTCATTCAAAGGAGTGACTAGAAAGGGAAATGATGGGGGTAAAGATGAAAGTTAGGGATGAAGGATGCCCCCTCGAGAGGACATGCGGGTTCAAGAGAACACGGGTGGGCTCTCGAAATGGATGAGGTGATGCAAAGGGAGTTGAAGAAGATGATGCAAGGGGAGTTGAAGAAGATGATGCAATGTGATGGAAGATTGGGAGAGGAGTGTGATGAAGGATGAATGGATGGGGGGATTGTGAGGATGAGAGATGAAATGCAATCTAAATGCAATTTACCATCATCGGAGCACTGATTTTGGCTATAGCATAAGACACAAGACGCCAGGGTATGAAGAACCAAGGCAAATTAGTGTCTAATGCATAAAACAAATATAACAAACAAGAAGGCTATCCCAACACCCCAAAGTCATGATGACCTTGGTCGGGCCAGGTATTGGGATAACCACAAGCACACAAGGATGCCCCAGTGTAACACAAGACCTCAGGGATCTTGGTGGGTACTACGTGGGACAACCGAGAAGACAAAGAAAAGATCAAGATAAACCCCTATGTTGACTAGTCAAAGCACACCATGATATGATGGATCAAGGCTACCTCATGACAAGTGCGATGATAGGGAGCCTTCCAAATGATAAACAAAAGCCAAAAAGCATCAAAAGATCACAATTAATTTCAAATGTCCTTTGCCATAGGATCAATCAAGGGGATGGGTGGGATTGATGAGGTCTGTTAGGAAGGATGCATCCTGTTGAGACCGATGATGGATACTAAATTAAAAGATTGATATGACATAGGATATTCAAAACCGATTGGATATGATGATACAAGTGGATCTTGTTGTTTAAGAACCAGCTAGATAAGGGCATAGCTTAACGACGCGACACTAGAGACATGACACAAGATAGGAGACCTCGATGGATGATTTTGACGGATGACCAAGATGGGATGGAGAATAGGAGAAAAGTGGACAATATAGATCGATGATGGATGGAAGATGATAGATGATAGAGGAGGGGATGGACAGAACAGAAAGACTGATGATGGAACCCTGGGGGCAGATCAAATGATCGACCTTGCCTACGTGAAAGTGCAGGGGCAACATAGTTCGATGGAAGGCCAAAGACAAGTGATGGATGAAAGATGATGGAATAACCCTAGATAAGGGGACAAAATGATTGGACTGTCACGATGGGACAAGATAGACCTGTTGGATTGGATTGGAGGATGATGGTGATCACAAAGCTCAAGGATGGGATAGTTATCCAAATCATCAAAGATGAAGTGGGCAGATGACATGCCATATAGATGAATGATGAGATTATGAATGATGAGATAGAAAAGATGTGAAACAGACAAGGGATTATGAGATGGGATGAGGGGAGAGGACGGGGGGAGAGGATGGGGGGAGGAAAGGATTGTTTGGGTGGATTGGATAGAGGGATAAGGATTGTTGGGATGGATGATGAGGAAAAGGTTGCCAGATGGATTGATGACTGATTCGTGGAACTAGAAGGTGAAGGGTGGGAACAAGTGGAAGATTACGATTGATGAGAGTTTGAAATGATAGGAGGTTTGATGAAGGTTTGAGATGAGAGGAGGTTCAATGAAGTTTGAAGATGATAGATGGAGGTTTGAAATAGATGAATGGTACATGGAATGAGTGAATGGATTGATTAGAATGGAGGAATATGACCAAATTGAAGATGGAGGGAGGAATCAGAAGACTTTGTTCGATATCCAAAGATTTTGACTGCAGAGTGACGAAAGCTCAGATTAGGGGTTTGGTTAAGCTCAGATTGGGATAAGATTAAAGCTCAAATGAGGATTGGATTAAAGACTAGAATGATTGGAGGATGTGATTGGATGGATTCTACACCGAGTTCCAGGGTTGAAAGGGCGTAAAGTGTTGACAATCAGATTTTTCCAAATTTGGCAATTTTTAAAAATTGTCAATTTTTTCCATTTTAGGAAACTTCATGGTCGTATGTTTGAGAGTCCCAATTTTTTCCAAAAAAAAACCCATAGGCGAGATAGGATGAATTGCCAACTAACATCCCAGATTTGGGATATGCATTTTGAGTTATGAGCGAAAACAATTTTTCAAACTGCTGGAGAAAAACACTAAATTGGGATTTTGAGGGTCAAGATGAAAGTTTGAGGCCCCGAAAATGGGTCAAAACGGGTTCTAGTGGCTTTCAAAGAAATTGGTTGGAAATCCATTCGTTATCGCATAACGCAACCACCCGTCAAATTTCAGCTCAAACAGACACCCGAGTCAAAAGTTATGGCCTCTGGAAGTTTGGTGTAAAAATTAAAACCCTAAAAAATATGGTTTTTCGATAAATTTTGAAAATTTCAAGACATGGGTTTTGTCCAGGACGACAAAAGAAAAAATGGGTAGGAAATTTTTTTTTGCTGGTAGCCTTGGATTTCGCGCCAGAGAGAGGGAGAGGTTGGCGGCCCGCGGACCAGTCCA
>VDFB02363370.1:0-41966 GCA_007258455.2 Sequoia sempervirens
CTTTGATTAGCTCGTTGATCAGCTCTAGATCACCTTTAACACATAGGAGTTTGATTCCCATGTCCTCAAAAATTTTGAGGCCTAACAAAAGAGCCTCTTTTTTAGCTTTAGTGAATTCCAATTGCACAGATGGGTGCAACTGTCCTTTCGGGGAGATGATCATTTCCCCTACTTTTGAACTTGCATTGGAACAACCTCCATCGAATTGTATTATCCATGACCTTGTGTCCTCTTTTAGTCTCTTTTTAGAACAAGCAATGTTTTGGTCTTCAGTTTCTATCTCTAACAGAGTCACATAATTACCAGGACCCGTTTTAGGCTTTTCTTCTACTAGAATAGATGACTTGAGTAATGTGGGATGAATCACAGCCTCCTCCTTTACAACCTTGAGAAACTAATCTAGTTGTTCTGGATGGTCCTAAAGATATTCTAGTTGAGATATTTGTACCTTGGTCTTCATCATGGAAGCCATAATGTCATGTTAGAGTGTTATCACAGAATCTAGCAGCGCTCGTTCCACGGATAACCCCCCTACGAAACTTGTCTGTTTCCTAGGATTCATGAAGTTCAAGTACACATAATGAAGTGATTTTCAAGCCACCTCAAAATGCATTCCAAAACCTCGAATAGTCAATTCGAGCATCCCCCTATGTTCGCCTCGCGAAGACCTTCGAAACGAGCCCCTTCGCAAAGTCTCACTGTCCGTACTTAGCGAATTGCGAAAAATGCAATTGCATTGAAAAAGTGCGCTCCTGCTCTCAAGCCAAAATTTGGCTAAGTATGAAAAGTGTAGGGGTGCTAATTTTTAGTGCCCCTCCATGAAAGTGAACTTTCTAAAAAAATTAATAGCGCTGAAAAAGTGCGCTATTATACTTTTTCTTGACACTTAATCTTTTTCTGGCTCTGGCGCGTTTCTTCATGATTTTCGCATTTTTCATCAATCGTGCCACTTTTCGTGCCTAAATTTATTGCTCGACTTGAGTTAGGTTTTCGATTTTCTCTTTTACTTAAAAGTGTTTTATTTTGCCATTTTCATTGTTTATGATCTTTGTTGTTCCTCTCTTCATGTTGGGCGAGTTCTCCTCAAACTGCAAACGCATTTTTGAGAATTTTGAAATTCCTCTCTAGCAATCTTCGTGTTTTCTCTTGGTAAGTCTTTTTCTCTACTTTATCTCCTTTTTCTTTTGTTCCTTTGTATATGTTTTAGGATTTACATATGCATTTTTATTCTTACCTTCGTTTTCTTCATGCATTTTTCATCCCCATGTGTTTTCTTCCTCTCCATTCGCATTTTTGTTTCTCATGCCCTTTCCATGCTTCTTCTTCATAATTTTTTGAAGCGGCATCTCCTCTTATTTGCTCGTCCTTCTCTCTATGCATTCCTCTCCAACGTTTTTGTGTTGGCTTCTTTCTTTGTCGCCCTTGCAATCACGTTTTGGCACAACGCATTCAAGAAACTCTTGTTTTGTAAGAAGGTTTCTTTGGCTCTTATCCACATTCGCCATGGCAATGAAACGAATTTTAGTTGCAGCTCCATTCATAGAAAAACAAATTTTGACTTCAAAGCATTCCATGAAATTCCAAAAATGATAAGTGTCGTTTTCATTCACCATTACATCCGTTTTCCAAAATCAAGTTTCAGATGCAGAGGCTCTATTTTTCAGCGCCCTGTCATTTTGAAATATAAACTAACTGTAAAAAGTGTAGGAGCGCTATTTTTTAGCGCCCCTGCATCAAAATCTGAATTTCCAAAAATGTAAGGGCACTGAAAAAGTGCACCCTTACACTTTTTACAATTTTTTCCATATGAACTTCAAACTTGCCTAATTTACCCCTGAACTTCTTTCCTTCCATTTTGTGCATCGTTTTGCATGCCTTGTCATCCGCTCCATGCTTTCCCACCATTGTCGCTCATTTTGTGCATCCCCATGCTACCTAATGACTAATGTTTTTTCTAACTCAACACCTTGCAGTCTCTTTTCAAAGATCTTCAAAGTCTGAGTGATCAAAGTTCCAATTATTTTTGATGACTGCCGGTAAACCTCCGTCTTCTTCAAAAGCAAAAGGCAAAATGAAGTACAAATATCAAGGTGTCTATCCGCCGACAGTAGTGGTCTCCAACGTGGAGGAGATAAAAGATACAGAGGTTGGCCATCAAGACTTGGTTGATTTTGTGAAGCAAACAAAGACGAAGCCTCTTCCTAATCCAATGAGAGCAATTGTACACAGTAACCTTCATTTGGTAGAAATGTTCCCTACAGCTGCACATAATACGAAGTTTGTTCTTCAGGTGGCATCTCACTATCAGAGGAAGTAGAAGTGTGATTGATTCTTCTGGGCACGAGATTCTAAGACTCCACCCTGATTTCTTTGACATTGTTTTCAAGGTTCCTCATATGGAAAAATACATTAATATTTCTATGCAAAAAGCACAAGAGGTCTTTGACACTGATCCCAACAAGGCTAAAAACCTGATAAATGCTCAATGGTTAAAGAAGCCTAGCCAATCTGTTTCTAGATGGCCAAAGGGACTCCTGCAAAGCGATTTCAAGGATGACGTCAAAGATATGATCACATTTTTAAGCAGAGTGAAAGGCTTGCCAGAATCGTCCACTTTTCACGATTGGAAGTATGAATACATCAGGATTATAAGAAGACAAAAGGTGCACATTGACTGGGGCAAACAGATCAGTGATGAAATACATGAGCAGTTGATCAATGCTCCTTCCACATTGAAATTCTATATGACTTCTTACCTGGTGTACACAGCGGCTGTAATGAGGAATTCCCAGGTCTATCTACAAAAGGGAATGGGATGATGGTACCTGTAAACATATTTTTCTATCAATTGGAGCTGAAGGAAAGTTTTCATCACTTCAGGCGGGTCACAGATGCTTTCTTCAAACCTTTGCTTTTCAATTTTGATCTAGCTCTTGAAAGAAGGAGGGTATCTGATGAGGCTTATAAGGTGGTAAGTAAAGTTGGATGCCTATTTCTTCAATTCCCAACGTTTACTTACTTGAGATTAGGGTGCTACTTGGCTGTCCTTACATGCTACCGTTATCCCGGATAAAGTGGGTTCTCATGGAAACATGCAGACAGTTGATGTCCTGCAAAAGAAACGAAGAAACAACCACAAGCGTGATTCAAGTTCCCATTGACCATTGGTCGATATACTATCCCAACTGCACAAAAGGCTAAGTATGTTTATGCTGAAATGCAGATCATGACAATCAAGACCTATAGGTATAGGTTTGATTTTGATTATCGAGATGTCAGAAAAAGATTACAATAATGTCATCATCACAAGTACCGTTTTGAGGACATTTGGGCTGATTGCAGAGATGAAGAAGCCATTTGCAAAATGGATTATTGCAGGTTGACTGTTCAGAAGATCAGAGACCTTGATATTGCCGACCTACCAGAGGATTTTGCAGATCCTGGTGATATCATGAATGTTGTCTATGATGAGCAAGAAATTGCTAAAAGGCTGTTGCCTGCAATTCAATGGTCTAGGAAAGAAATTACCAGCATAAGAGAGAGATTGAAGCCAATCCTAGCCAACACTGCAGAATGGTTACATAAGCATGGTTATGAAATGAAAAGTTTCAGAATAGACTCAGAAGGAGAAGAATTCGAAGCAAAAGCTCGCCAACACTAAGAACTCCGCAACAAAAATAAATCAGCAGCTGTTCCTACTTCTTCACGAAGAGGTCCCAGGATCAAGTTTACTATTGGAAAGAAAGATACTCAGTCCGTCCCAGAGATAGAAATCATGGAATCCAATCCATCTCCCTCTAAAGGTAAAAATTCTATTCCAGAAGAGGTAGATTCCGATGAAGAAGGAACTTCAAGTGATCAATCCGCTGAAGATGAAGACTCAACAGAAGCAGACTCCGATAAAGAAGAGGTTTCTGAAAGCGGGCAAGAGTCTGAAGAAGATTATGAAGAAGGATCTGAAGGTGATTTTGAAGGTGAACCAGAATCGGAGAGACAAGAGGGTGATCAACAGGAACCCGGGCATGATCAAGAAAGAACTACTTCTCCTCCTCAGAATGAAGTGGAGGAAATTCCTAGAACGTCATCACCTGTGACTTCCAACGTTCCTCATACCCCTCCAAATTCAAGAACTCCTCCACCTCCTGTTCCCTCATCACCTATTCCTACCACATGCATTCCTATAGTTAAGATATCCACAATCCCTGCAGCATCAACCCCACTTGATACTCCCTCAGTGACAAGCATTCATACGGTTGATATACTGTCAAGTCCTCCATCGTCCATTCCAAGCCTGTCTTCACCAACATATGATATCACTTCTGAAAATGAATTCAATCGTTTCATGAATGATTCAATGCATGGTCAGATTAATGTGCAACCTACAAGAGCAATGATGGAAGACACTTCTCCTATTGTCACGATACCCATGGTAACTTCAGAAGTGACAATAACGTCAAAAGTAATGATGACGACTGAATTGACAGTGAATCCAGAATTTCACACCTCCTTTCTTCCCCCTTGGCTAATATCTCAAGTGTCGAAGCGTAAAAAGAAAATGATTTCTCCAGAGGAGCTCGACCTCGAAGAGATAGTCCTTCCAAAGGCTAAAGGGAAGAAAAAGGCAAAGGTATACTCAAGGTTGAATGTTGATAAGTCTGGCCACAAGTATGCAGAGATTGGCATACCACCACATGAAGAAGGTGATGTCAATATGGAAGACTACACGGTGACAAAAGTCCAGCTTGGCAAGGTTACCAATGAAAGTGTAAAGGCCAATGCGCAAGTGACGTTGGATATCTTGGCTGGAAGACTGGATAAAGTAGAGCAAGCTCGCAATATGTACAAATAGAGGACAGAGCATTATGCCACTATTGTAAAGAGGCTTGCAGGATCTCCAAGTAATGCACAACCACTAACAGTGGTAAGTATTGAAGACCCAGCTGTCAAGAAAGCTGAGAAGTTCATCTCCAAAGGTAGAGTGTTATATGATTTTGTTGAGAAGATCATAGAACACGGATCTCAAATCATAATTGCTACGGACGAGAAAACTACCTTGTTAGCCAAGCTCACCACAGAGCTTGATAAAGAGAAAAGTGTACTTTCCCAGGAGCGCAGAGACATAGAGAAATGCCTATTGTCATGGTCGGAGATGAAACAGGTAAAGCTTAGTAAATTGGTGGAAGTTTGGGTAATTCCTAACAAAGAAAAGTTTGTTGAGGTAAGAGAATCCTTGAAACACCGAATTCAAGTAATTCAATCTCTTACAGAGGATCTCCACCAAGTACAGGAAGATGTCGAAGGACATCGTGCTATTCTTGAAAAGGTATCAAAGAGTTGCCCAGTCAACTTCTTGAGGAGAATCGTATCTTCCTGCCGGCCACAGAAATATCTCAGATCTTCAAAGAAGCCATCATGAAATTGATTGACAATTCAGACTTTTCAGAAGCCTCACTGAATGTCATTTGTGATACAAGGCTCACATTGGATAACCTGGAAACGTATCTTGACAGGTTTTAGAAGGTTCACTCATCTTCCATGAGATCGATCACGAGAATTCACACCATTGTGGATTACACCATTGGTCCAGATGAGAAGTTCGTGCAAGAGACCAGGAGGAAAATCAAGACTTAGCCCAAAGCAAAAACATGAAGAAGCTTCATGTTCTCCGGTTAAGACATTTTGGTGCATCCCTTTATGCATCTTGTAAATATTTCGACATCTTAAATGTCTTTTTTGTAAATTGTAATTACACCAAGCTCGAAGATGTAATCTTTTGAAAACAAATTACACTTTGACTTTGGTCAAAATTAGGTGAGATCTCCTAAAATCGCTCACCTAACTTTCCTTGATTTCCTCAATTAGTTTCCTAATTTTGCTCATCCCTCTTTCTATATAATGTGAGGGATTTCTATTGTAAATTTATCCTTTAGTATTTTGCAACGAAGTGCTGCCCTTTTTCAAGCAAAATTGTGAAACTTTGTGTTTATACTTTGTGAATGGAATTCGATCAATAAAGAAGAAGATTGCAAGCCAAACTTTGCGTTGGATTCGATACTTTTATGAATTGATCTTATTTGGTGGTGATTAGGTGATGAAATCTAAAGGAATCTAAGTAATTTATGTAAACTTTTTGTTGCATCTATTATTTAGATTTGCATTTGTGTTTTTGTTTATCTTTCGGTTGAATAATCTACAAGACTTTGTGCTTGTAATTATTCACGCTCTTTGGATACTATTGTTGGATGATCTACAAGACTTTGTGCTTGTAATTGTTCATGATGTTCGAGGAATTGCTGCATCTAGGAAGACTTTGTGCTTCTAACGTAACAAACGATACACTCTTCACAGATCCACCATTGAAAAAGCTACGGAACGACTTTGTGCCTTTGTGAGCTTTCCCTTTTACTTTATTTGTTTATTGTTAATTACTTATGGTATCTCTACGCTTTGCTTTGACAAGATAGAGGTATTGGTATTACTGCTAGTTGATCATTTAAACTTATTAAGAATTGTGAACTTCCAACAGTGAAGCATTGTAAACATCTTCTCTGAAAAAAGAGAGAAGGATGAATGTAACACAACCCCCCCCACTTCATAAGTTTTGTGTACATTTTGTAATTACTTGTTTGTTTTACTATCGCTTCTATCAGCAGTAAGAAGGGCGCCTCCCCTTTCCGAGAGGAGAGATTTACATCTCACATAGGCGTGGTTGAAATCCAAGTTGTGTAATCTATCGAAAAGCTGATTACATAATTTTCACCCAACATAGAGTAATAAAGTTATTATTTAATTATATCATGATTAATTAATTAAGTCACTTATTCCTCTTTGTTACTTAAGCTAAAGGCTTAATAATTAAGTGTGCACACTAGGGTTTCATTTAGGGTTTCCCTTTTAGGGTTTTTTGATCTCCTTCATAAGGATTGATCTCTTTTGTAATCATTGATTCTCTTAATGTATTTTTACACTTTGAGGTTTACAGAACATCTTCTTTGGTTCTTCATATCTTTTACATGTGACAGGTATCCATCTTGCATGTAGGTGATCTTGGTTTTCTAACATGTCAATTTTTTTTTAAGACTGATCTTGAGCAACTATCATAGTGTTCTCCTATGAAGATATGGGATTGGAAGTGGAAGGAACTTCTTTAACCTTTTCATTTGATTTATGGCTTTCTTCTTCTTCTTTCTATTCCTTGAAGAATTGAGCACATGTAAACACAAGCGTTGAGAAATTTTCATGATTCAGCGCAAGAGTGTACTGATGGTATTTTCCTTATGTTCTTGATTGACGGGTTCTTTATCAAAGTATCCCGCTGAAAAGTTGCCATCGAAGTTGTTCGTCTATGGTAAGACAACGTTCGAACTTGGAGTTGGTACAGAACTAGAACTACAAGCAGCTTCAGTGTATCCCAAGACTTGGATCATTCTCATATTCTCAGGACATGTGGATTCATTATGTGCATCAGTCTCATGGAAAGGACAAAATATTGCACTGTGTGCAGCTTCAATCATTGGTCTTGATGGAGATGTTGGCAACCATGGATGAAGATTGTCTCTCTTTGGATGGTACAGTTTCTGAACTAGAGATCTAATAGAATATGTTTTCATCAAGTCAGAAGTAATCATATCATCCTCCAACTTGATGGCATGTTCTTGCACACTCTTTAACTCTATTTCTTTTGTCATCTTGAGCAAGAAGGCTATCTCTAATGGAAGAGCATTTATTAAACAGCTCATCAGAATCTCCAGTGATGGATCGAGTGTAGAAGAAAGTATTGTAACAAGATGATTAAATCTTGCTACAAATTCCCTCATGTGCTCGTTGCATTCCATCTTTGAATTTGCAAGTTGGGAAAACAACATATGGTTGTCTTTATTGGGCTTGAATCTCATCAAAAATTTCTCGCTCATAATCTCCCAACTTGTGATAATGCCCGGCTCCAAGTGATTGGACTAGTTGGCAGCATTTCCCATTAGAGTCTCCACAAAGAGACACATTGCGATGTCTTCATATGCCACGTGCAAGACGACGCAAGTCATTGTGAATGCAAAAAACTGTTCATCTAGGTGTTGACTTCCATCATTGTGAAACCAGGGAAAGTGCTTCCTTGACCCATTAGGTAACTCCTGATTTACCTGAAAAGCCAAAGGTCCAATGTTATTACCCCAAGGTAATGGGGGTGGACGTCACTGATTTTTATCAACTTTTCCAGCATTATTGTTGTTATCATCCACTGCTTTTGTGTGGATCATGCAATAGGATGCTAGAGGGTCATTCCCATGTCATAAAAGCATTAGATTTTCTTGAATTTTTATGCCTTGTGCCCCATTGTGGGCACTAGAAAAAAATTTGTGTTTCAATTCACACCTCTCAGTACGTATTGGAAATGGACAACTATGCACAAATAAACTTCTCTTCAAATTTGAAGGGGAAGCTCCCTCTTTGTTGATTATGCTTTTGAAAAGAAACAACTAAACTAATGGATGATATATTTTTTTTCTCAACTTAAGAGCACAAGGTTTATAAAACTCTTTGTGTCATAGCTGATATTTTCTCTAGTTTCGTAAATCCAACTACAACTAATCCTACACTAAAACTTTTCTAATTTCTCAAGTAAATTTAGAGCAAGAGAAACTAGAAGTAAACAAGTATGATTTTTCATACAAAAGCTCAAATAAACTTGCATCCAACATTCTATCGAAGACTCATTGTACTTTCGGTTGTAAGTTGAATTAAAGATTATGGAAACAAATTACTAAAAGAAATGAGGCATTGGATCAAAGCAAAAAGGCGTGAGATTTATTTCCTCAAAGATTTCTTGAACAATAATAGTACATCTCAGACAGAAAATTATATGATGAAACAAACACACAATAGACGATCAAACCATCTTTATAACATGGCATTAAACAATAAACCGAACAATGACTTGCATGATGAAATAAACATACAATCTTGTTCTTACACAATGTGAACCAACACTGAATAGCAATATTGCAGGAAAAAGTGGCACAACAATTTTTTATCACAAGAAAAAAATAAAATACAATGAGCAAGGTTGCTCTTATTTATAGAAACTCAAAGGAGTAGGGAACCCTAAAATCTCCTTGAGTTAACATTTAGTCTTGCCAACATGCAATATTTATTCCTATGTCTAAATGCAAGTAACTTAATAGTTGACTAGAAAAACTACTTCAGTTAACTGATTCTAAACTAAACTAGAACTCCATATGTACATAAGTATCTCCAAAATAGACATGCATGATTGATGGGACAACAAGTCAACTTGGAAAGAGGCATCAAGTTAACTGTTGTGTCTAATGTCTATCCTGAAAAGGTGGGACGTCCTAACTCAGTAGTTCATTGGTTGTGATCACGAGCAATCAACTCCTCCAAGAAGTTGTTAACTACCACATTATTTGGAGATCGTCACATGCCTCAACTATCAATTTACTACTTGTTAGCTATTTGAGTGATCTTGGAAATATCTACATACTTCAACTGGTAGTTCACTGATTGTTAACTTTGGTTGCTCTATAATTGGAGTGATGACCTATGTTTCTTCTGTAGCTTTACGCTTCTGATGCTTTTCTTGATTCTTCTCAATGGAAGAGTGTTGCATGAAGAAACCGTGAAGTTTGACTGTGAACACTCTAGCTACGAGAAATGCACGTGAACTCGCTACACATGCAGAATTCCAATGGTATTTAACCATCTAAATTGGCTTTGAAAGGCTATCAGATACACAAGGTACAAACACATATGAAATCTATGGACTTTGAGTGCCTACGCTTGTCAATTTATTTAAATCAACCCTCCTAATGCGCTTGATGCAAATTGGTATTAGCCATCTTTAGGAAATCACGAAGCAAGACCGATTTGGTCTTGAATTCAACCTAAGAAAATCGCTTTCTGAAAAACTTGACTGTTGACTATAAACACGGATATGTTTAGGCAACTTTTTCGATGAGGCTAAAAATAGCTTCTCGAGGGGAAAATTTTACAAATATTTCTGATATGTGGGTTTTGTAGAGAATATATTTTTGAACAAACCCACATTGTTAGAATTTCAAAAAAGTGATTTTTCATTTGACATGCAATGAACTCTCGAGACAAAAAACTGTAGTGGGTAGCAGGGCAGCAGAAGCTTTTTTCTGAAAAATTTTGGCACATGGGTTTTGTTGGCGCTTGAGAGCTAAACAAACCTAGTTTCTCTATTTTTTGAAATGATGACTTTTTTAGAAACCCTAAAAATAGGGGACAGTAGGGAAATTTTTTCAGAAAAATCTAGCATATGGGTTTTGTTGCTAACACTATGTTGAACATACCCAAAAGGCCAAATCTATGAAAATTATTGTTCTTGGACATGCAAGAGAAAACCTAAGACAAGGATAGAAGAAAATGAGGAGGAGAAGATAGAAGTTATCAACTACCTCTTTTAATATTTGAGAAAAATTCCACTATGTAAATCCAATTTGATGAATTTCTGGCAAGAACGTACTAGAAAGATGGAGCATGGAAAATTATTCATCTATGCAATCTGAACCTAAAACCATGAAGAACACTGAAAATGGCCTCTATTAGATCCTTCAAAAGGCGTTGGAGAGAAAAATATTCGTTTTTAGCTTCAACCTACAAGAAATAATGAAGAAATGATGCCTAAGCATGCATAAATATCCATTTTGGAGGTGGAAGTGTCAGTTAGGGAGCCAACCCTAATTGAAGAATCAATTTCACATGATTGTATTTTTAACCGATAGTTCTCCTCTAATTTTAGGATGCCATATGCAAGAGGAAGCATGCAAAAATCATATCTAAGAGTCAGTTGGGCCCACTTTGACTTTTGGCATCCAAGCTTTGGGGAGTTAGAAAATATTTAAAGATTTTCAACTTATGCTATGATGAACTACCTTTGTTTGACCTTGAATTCTAGTTGCTCGGTTGATCCTAAAGCTTGGCTGATAAATTCATTGCAAAGCTCGAACAAGTCTGAAGAGATGTTCTTGGGAACTGAAAAGCTAGAAAACTAAATCTAGTGGCTTGAAATCTTGGGTTCCTTTTGCCAAAAGGGTGATTTTATTCACCGGACTTGGCCAGTTTTTAGATGTTTTTCAACTTCTTCAATTTGACCCTTCGTGCATTGATCTGATATTGTCGTTGATTGACAATTTTCGCGAACATGCTGAGGTATGGAACGGAAAACTAGTTCAATTCCAAAAAGAATGATTGGTATTGCAACATCTGAAAGTTGATTTATGAGGCCCAAATTCCTAGGTGCCCCTGGCTTGCAAGGGTGTTGTAGACATCATCTAATTAGTTAAATAAATCTTATTTATTTGACTAATTTCATTTATTTCCTTCCTATGCATAAGTCATCAATTCCTTTAATGTTAATTAAATAATTTATATTATTTAATTAATTAAATCATTTCCATCCATTCCTCTAATGTTAATTAAATAATTTATATTATTTAATTAATTAAATCATTTTTTATTAATTCTTCTAATGTTAATTAAATAATTTATATTATTTAATTTATGAAATCATAAATTCAACATTAATTAAATAAATCAAATATTTATTTAATTAATAAAATCTCAAAAATATCTTTTCGCTTTCTTTCCAAAATTTGAACTCATGTGTATCTAATTAATTTTTTTAATTAGATAATTCATCAATTATCCTTCTCATCTTTTTTCAGGATTTATTTCCTTTAAAAGAGAATCAAAATCTTTCTATCTTTTCACATCTTATCTTATCTTGTTTTAATTCCTTTAAAACAATAAATCAAATTCTTTCTATCTTTTTAAAATCTTATCTCATCTCATTGTATTTCCTCTTTTGTCAAAAATCAAATCCTTATCAATCTTATCAAATCTTATCTCTGTCCACATCGAAAATCTATAAATCTAACCTTTCACAAACCATTTGTATCGAATCTTCAGACATCCTTATTCTATCAAAATCATTCTTCTATCTTCCATCCATCTCCATCTATCATCTTCATCAAGTCGTTATGCTGCAAAATTGAGCAACCACCATTCCTTCAACAATCAACCTTTGAAATCTTGCATCCTTGTGCAGGTGGAGGAGAGCCATGGAGGTCAATCGAATCTAGTTTGAAAATCGGTTTGCATGTTCTTTCATTTATTTTTATTTTCATTTTAGTTTGTGCTTCATGGTGCTTGATAGTTTTTAATTAGTTTATTTGTTTTCAATGCATTAAACCTTTGAATTTTTACCTATCTACAGGTGCTTTTGTGCCTCTGAGATATATTTTGCACTTTGTAACCTTAGACGAAACTTTCCAATTTGACCCTCATTTCTGAGAGTTTGACTACCCCGATGTTCATGTTGACGATCTCATTGTGGAGCTTGATCAACTCTAAAGAAATGTTCCTAGGAGTCACGAAATTAGAAAACTGCATTTGAGGCCCAAAAATGTTAGGCACCTTTCCCAAGAAGGGTGCATTCTTTTCAACACAGTCAAATTTTCATGTTTTCAACTTGCCTTTGCTTTCGACATTTTATGCTTGATCTTCATTCACAAGCGTTCGACAAGTCTCACGAGCTAGCTGCTAGATTCATCGTGTAGCTGGAAGGATTCTAAGCAGATCTCTCAAAGAAGACAACTGTTGAAAACATCATCTGATTGACCAAAATTTTAGGCGCCCCTAGCCTGTAGGGGTACATTTTATCTTTTGACTTTCATTTCATCCTTTGTTTTACGTGCTCGTTGGATCAATAGCTACTGTCGTTTGTTATGTCTTGTGGACTAGTGAACAATTTTTTTGTGAAGTTGGACTGAAGTCAGGAAGATCATCTGGAGGTAGTCAATGCAAAAACTATCATCTGATGGATTTTATTCTTGGGCACCCTTGGGCTACAGGGGTGCATTTTCCATAATTGACTGTCGTTTTGGATGACTGTTGACCTTCAGCATCTTCCACCTCTACCTATGTTTGTCAATGTTTGACAAATCGGTTGGATTTGCTTGATGGCTTGCTGGAAAGCTAGCAAAATTATGGAGAAGATGACTTGCTTGGAAAGTGTTAATGACTACATTTTTCCTCTCAAATTCAAGGGTTCCCCTGGCCTGTAGGGGTGCTTTTGGCTCCAGACTTGATCATTTTCTAATGATTTTCACCTCTTTACGCTTTGCAATCATTGTGTTCCTAGATTGGGTTAACTGTGTTTGAGCATTGTTGTTGTTGATGCGAGTATGTTCACCATTGTGATTGGATTCACAATTCTTAGTGCACGAACACTGCAAAGTTGACTTGGGCATTGACTGCAAAGGCATCTCCCTCGTAGCAAGGTGTAGTGTTTCCAAACATAGAATATATTTTACATTTTTCACCTTTTGAAAATCCACTCCATCTCAAAGCATCTTTTTGAGAATCTTTCACCATAGAATCTTCATTGAAGTGTTTGAGGCTTAGATTTTGACACCTGGTATCTCGCCATCTACCATTGATGACCTTAGAGGTCCTAATTTTTTTCGTAAAAAAATGAAGTAGACCCACCAGAGCTAAACTAACTTTTTCTTGATTCTGACTTGACCAATACGATCGTGAAGTGAAATAAGCCAATCAAAATTATTTTTAGTCATTTCTGGAAAGATCCTATTTTTAGGGTTTTTCCTAAAAACAAGGGCTTGAAACCCTAATTTTCAAAATTTTCCAGTATCCTCTGGATAGTAAACCCACAAAAATCCCATACTTCTTTTGACCTAAAACTAACTTTTGACAACAATTTTACAAGATTTAGACCATTTTAATCAAAATTCCTTATTGAAGCAAAAAATTTATTTTGGGTACAACAATTATACTAAGTAAAAATATTTTCAATAACAATTTTCCTTAATCACAACCTTATGAAACCCAACTATGCAAAGATGCTTCACAACTGAACAAAGGTACATAATTTAAAGGAAGAATACTATTAATGTAAAATGATATATTATGTTGTTTTGCAAATATATTTGATCTAACTACTAAGGATCCAAAGGTTCCTGTTTTATTTTGGGAGATAAATCATACTAACTTTTGACAACAATTTTACAAGATTTAGACCATTTTAATCAAAATTCCTTATTGAAGCAAAAAATTTATTTTGGGTACAACAATTATACTAAGTAAAAATATTTTCAATAACAATTTTCCTTAATCACAACCTTATGAAACCCAACTATGCAAAGATGCTTCACAACTAAACAAAGGTACATAATTTAAAGGAAGAATACTATTAATGTAAAATGATATATTATGTTGTTTTGCAAATATATTTGATCTAACTACTAAGGATCCAAAGGTTCCTGTTTTATTTTGGGAGATAAATCATACGGATGTAGTGTTGGAGAAATCATTCTAAAATTAACACAAATCAATTATGAGGAGGATAATTAAAAGGATGTACTATCATCGTTCACTGTTGTTTTGAGCATTTCCCATGTAACACTCACTTCAAGGAGGAAACATCCTTCACGTAAAATTTTGGGATATAATAGGCACACAATAATGTAACATTTATTTTATTTAAATTAAACTAGAAATTTTTTGCATTCACCATAGTAAGCATCTCATTATAAACAAATCAGAACTTCTAAATGCAAAATAAATTTTGGAAATTTAACTGTCCAGTACACTTGCAATTCAAGCTATGATAGCTAGAATCGGTTACATCCCACATAATGTTTTAAAACCCTTTAGAAGTAACAACCCAATAGGTTACAAACCCCTCACTTCAATTCGGTTGGTTTTTTGTCTACCCCACCTGTAACTCCAACCCTGCTCTCCAACCTTTCGCATTCAACCTGCAGAATGAGAAAACCCACAACACAAAGTGTTTTCCAATAACAGTACTTGTTACAATTTAAAACGCATGTCTTAGTCGCGTCAACCTTCTCATCTATGGTGCATGAATAGCTTCTCGTGTAGGCCACCATGTCGGCAAACTTGAAGCAGCGGGAAAACTGACCTAATGGCACTATTAGGGGCTGCCTTCCATCACCATAACATCTGCTCCCATCTACCAGTTTCATCACTTTTATCCCTCATTTGGTGGGCCCTACACTACATCGTCCCATCATGTTATGTGTATTTCTTTGTATGTTTTTATGTATGATTTTATGTGTTTTTTGTATGTTACATGCCTATGGGGAGAAGCTAATCTCCCGATAAAAATCACCTATGTATGTAACATTATAACATAACACCCCATCCCCCATCCCACGCGTTGGAAAAAACACACCAACAGAAAGACTTGATAAACCGAGTTGACAAGCATCACTTTTATCCCTTGTTTGGTGGGCCTCGTACTATGTGATCCCATCATGTTATGTATGTTTCTATGTATGTTTTTATGTATGGCTCTATGTGTTTTTTGTATGTTACATGCCTATGTGTGGTACATTTTGTCAGGAGATTAGCTACGTCTGATAGGGAGAGCATAAAATCACAATGTGTTTTGAAGCCTGCATTTACTTATACCCAAGCTTTGTCGTGAAATGTAGATATACAAATGTATATATGGGGTTCTATTTTGTCAAAGATAACATTTCTCATTAAAGGCAGACTCTATTAACTATCAATACATAGTGTACTTCATAGTATACACTTCACAATGCAGGGAGAGCATGGCATAAGAGTCTGTACAATTGACAACACATTGTGTTTCTAAAGCTCCAAAATGGGCAACAAGGAATACTCATATTTGTAAAGATGCTTATACATTTCAAAACACATTGTGTTTACAGAACTTTTGCATTGTGTTTATTGAACAGCAAGTCCAATACAAAACATTTTGGAAGCCTAATTACCATTTGTGTGTTATTATGGTCTTGCTTTGGAATTTTGTATGGTATATTAGACTAAGTAAAAATAATTTCAATAACAATGTTCCTTAATCACAACCTTATGAAACCCAACTATGCAAAGATGCTTCACAATTGAACAAAGGTACATAATTTAAATGGAGAAATACTATTAATGTAAAATGATATATATTATGTTCTTTTGCAAATATATTTGATCTAATTGCCAAGGATCCAAAGGTTGATGTTCTATTTTGGGAGATAAATCATACGAATGTAGTGTTGGATAAATCATCCTAAAATTAACACAAAACAATTATGAGGAGGATAATTAAAAGGATGTTGTATCATCATTCACTGTTGTTTTGAGCATTTCCCATGTAACACTCACACTTCAAGGAGGAAACATCCTTCACGTAAAATTTTGGGATATAATAGGCACACAATAATGTAGCATTTATTTTATTTAAATTAAACTGGAAATTGTTTGCATTCACCATAGTAAGCATCTCATCTATAAACAAATCAGAACTTCTAAATGCAAAATAAATTTTGGAAATTTAACTATTTAGTACACTTGCAATTCAAGCTATGATAGCTAGAATCCCCTATATTTAGTACAGAATCTTCACATATCCTAAAGCGTCCTTCTCAATCCACCTGACCTTGTTTTATTCAATTTTGTTTCCTCAAATATATCAACCACCTAGAAGGAAGATAAGTGTTAGTGATAGATTAAATTGGAAAATTAAAGACATTTGGTACTACAAAGAATTCGTTTTATTCCAAATTTCACCAATATAGGATTATATGTTGTGGTGACTACAACATGCCAACTTATACAGACAATAAAAAAACATATTAAACTATACAATGGGAATTTAATTTCCAATTTAACCTATCGCTACAACTAGTAATATATATCAGCAATTATATCTTCCATTTTACCATTTTGCTTGAACTGTGAAGCACTAGACATTCATTCAGATATATGAAAAACTCATCTCTCTTGGCATATGATAGAGGCCATAATTTGCAATAATCAATAAGGGAAAAGAAGACAGACAAGAAGGATACCAAGTACCACTATCAAACTTTTGTTTATATCCCATGTCTCTCAATGAATGCCTAAATGACATATTGGTATCGTAAACATTGTTCAATGATATTGTAAATTGAACCATTACTTGTAAAGAAGACTAAAAAAATACAAATTATTGCAAGACACATTAATCACAGTGTGCATTAGCTATGAAAGAATAAAAGTTAACAAGTCAACAAAAACCTTGGTGATCACCTTGATTGACCAAAAAATAGCAGCTAATCTCCCCAAAAAATGTGCCTATGTACATACAAAAATGCATAAAAAGAAGGAAATATGAGATGTCAGTGCAGAAAAGAGAATCAGTTGGGTGGAGACATGAGAGTCCTACGTGAAAAGGTAGACAAATTTTGTAAAAAAATTATTAAAAACAAAACATTTGCATTCTCTAATCAGAAAGACACTCTCAAAGCTGAGAACAGTATTTGGGTTGCAGGTTTCATAACACATAGTGTTTTCCCAAATAAAATTATATATAGATAGCATGCTTCTAATGAAAACCTTTAAGTTTGTAGATAGTAAGAATGTAGTGAAGTTCATTCACCTTCACAATTTATAGCAACTCTTACACTAAAAATTGCATTTCAATTTCCTCATATGATTTAAAAATAAATTCAAAATATAATTGTAGGTTGGAAAACACAATGTGGTTTTCCATTTATTTCATTTTGTACATCAAAGCTACGTGGTGGAGAGCACGGGGAGGAATATCTTGAAAAAAAATTGTTAATTAGACAGTAGGAATGTAATGAAAGGCATCGTGTTATAAACACCCAATGTTTTCCAACAACCATTAACACTCTTTATGATTGCGGGTTGGAAAACATAGTGGGAGGTGAGTGCATGATTTATGAAACCTCCAACCCACACAATGTTGTAAAATTCTCTACAAACACAGCTAATCTCCCAAATAAATTCACCTATGTACATACAAAAACGCATAAAAACATACATAACATGATGGGACGGCATAGTATAGGGCTAGCCAAGACAGATGATAAAAGTGACAAAACCGAAAGATGGGAGGAAATGTCACGATGAGGGAAGCATGGAGATAACAGTGGCATCAACTCATTTTTCATGACTAACCAATTGGGTTGTTACGTCTAGATGGTTTTACAACACTATGTGGGTTGCAAATTTCTTAAAACCCAGTATTTTCCAATTTCATTACATTCTTACTATCTAATTCACAAAAGGTTCTCAAGATAATCACAAAACATACCAAATTGAGGTGAGGGGTGAGTAACCAATTGGGTTGTTACTTGTAAAGCATTTTAAAACATTATGTGGGTTGTATATTTTGTAAAACCAATACTTTGCAACTTGGAATTTTACAAAACAGTATGAATGTCTTGAAAAGCTTTTGTTAATTAGATAGTAGGAATATAATGAAAGGCGTCATTTTATAAACACCCAATGTTTTCCAACAACCATATACATGCACAGTATGATTGCAAGTTGGAAAACACAGTGGGAGGTGAGTACATGATTTATGAAACCTACAACCCACACAATGTTGTAAAACCCTCTACACATTGAATCCGAATGAAATCCCTCATTTTTCCCGTCACTTCGAATTTGCTAGCGTGGTGGCTTGCACAAGAAGCTATCCGTGCACCATAGGTGGGAAGGCTAATGGGATTAAGACATGCATTTTAAATTATAACAAGTATTGCTATTGTCCATCAGCTCAATCTATCAAATTTTTTTGTCGATGTGTTTTGTTAGGAGAGTGGGATTGGGGATGAGATGTTATGTTATAATGTTTATATATAGGTTTGTTTTGTTGGGAGATTAGCGTCTCCCATTATTTAGCACTTATTACTAATTGTTTAACCTATTGTTATTGGAAAACACTCTATGTTGTGGGTTTTTTCATTCTACGAGTTGAAAGTGAAAGGTTGGAGAGCAAGGGGAAAATTTGCAGGTGGGGGAGACAACAAAAGAATGGAATTGAGATTAGGGGTTTGTAACCAATTGGTTTGTTACTTCTAAAGGGTTTTAAATCATTATGTGGGTTGCAGATTTTAAAAAGCTAATGTTTTGCAACCTAGAATTTTACAAAACAATATGAATGTAATTTAGACAGTACGAATGTAATGGAAGGCATCTGATAACAAATCTTACGCAAAGTAAAAATTGTGTTCCAATTTCTTAATATGATCCAAATATACATGCGCAATATGATTACAGGTTGGAAAGCACAATGGGAGGTGACAACATGATTTATGAAACATCCAACCCACACAATGTTGTAAAACCCTCTACACACTAAAGCCAAATACCTTAATGGGTGTTTATAAAATGGTGTCTTTCATTACATTCCTACAATCTAAATACAAAATCTTTTCAATACATTCATATTGTTTTGTAAAATTCTAGGATATAAAACATAGGGTTTTACGAAGCCTACAACCCACTTAATGTTTGAAAACCATTTACAAACAACAACCCACATAATGTTTGAGAACCCTTTACAAACAACAACCCACTTAATGTTTGAGAACCCTTTACAAACAACAACCCACTTAATGTTTTAAAACCCTTTACAAACAACAACCCACTTAATTTTTTAAAACCCTTTACAAACAACCCCTACAACTCCCTTCCAAGCTCGACAACATCCTTCAAAATGAGAATGTCGAAAATGGCAACGTTTTGGGCTTTTTTTCCATTCCAAATTATGATTTTGAAAACCTGTCAACACAAAACCCACATTGTGTTTCAAATGAGAGCATTAAAATGGAAAAATTAAAAATCCCTCGACACAAAAGCACCTAGCGCAAAACCCACATTGTGTTTTCCTTTCTGGTTTCTCTGAAAGTTATTCATCTATTTAGTGAGAACATTAAAATGGAAAAATTAAAAAACCCTCAACACAAAAGCACCCGACGTAGAACCCACATTATGTTTTCCTTTCTGGTTTCTCTAAACATTCATTTATTCAATGAGAACATTAAATGGAAAAATTAAAAAACCCTCAACACAAAATCACCTAGCATAGAACCCACATTTCATTTTCCTTTCCAATTTCTCTAAACGTTATTCATTTATTCAGTGAGAACATTAAAATTCCAAAATTAAAAAAACCCTCAACACAAAAGCACATAAACAGCTTTTCATTTCAAATGAAAACCCTTGGAAACCAGTCACTGAAAACCCATCTTCGCAATGAATAGTCGTTCAATTCTTCACAGTTCCTAGAGAGAATGGAAAAATGGCATATATTTTTGGCAGATATACATCCCTGCTAGCTAACTGCCTGTACCTATCAAATGTGTTTTAGTAGGGAGAGTGTTTGCTCTGCTTCGGCCTCTGAATGCTTGCAACTCCCTTTTGTAGTCCCCAACAACCTCCAAAATGTAAATGTCAAAAATGGCAACATTTTGAGCTTTTTGTCCATCTAATTTTTTTATTTTGAAAAACCCGTTTGTGTTGCCAAGCTTTTTCGACAATGGGACACGTAACGGAACTCCAAACAACACGCACCGAAACGTCCGTCAGCGCGATCCATCAAGTCTTTTTGTTGGTGTGTTTTGTCCAACACATGGGGTGTTATGTTATAATGTTACATACAAAGGTGCTTTTTGTTGGGAGATTAGCTTCTCACAAATTTTTTAATTCTTAATTTTTGATTATTTTAATAATTATAATATTGTAATATATATAAAAAATTCATTTTAACATATAAATAATTTATTTTAATATAATTTATATATATATATATATATTTATATAAGATTTTAACAATGATTATATTATAATATATAATAAATATAATATATAAATAGTAAATTATATTTTTAAAACTTTTTAATTTTTTATTTTAATTTATACTATAACATATTAATATTATACAATAACATATATAATATATCAATAATTATTTTTCTTATATATTATATACAAATTTAAATAATATTATTATTTAACTTTAAAATATATTTATATAATAATAAGTTTTAAATAAATATAATATTTTAATAATAATATTAATAACAATTTAAATTAAAAGTTATAGAGCGAGAGAGATAGAAAAAGAGAGGAAAAGATAGATACATGGAGGAAGAGAGAAGGGAAGACAAATATAGAGAGAAATATGGGAGAGGAAGAGGGAGAATGAGAAATAATGAGAAAAAAAGAGATAAAAATCTTGAGACAAATATATAAAGAGCTCTCTCTCTCTCTCTCTCTCTCTCTCTCTCTATATATATATATATATATATATATATGTATGTATCCCTTTCTCTATCTCTATATATATATAACATTTTGTCTCTATCTTTTTATCCCTCCTCTCTCTCTCTCCATCTCTATCTCTATCTTTCTCTCTATCCTCTCTATTTCTATCTGTCTCTCTCTATCCATCCCTCTCTATCTATTTATATATCTCTCTCCCTCTATATCTTTATTTCCATGTCTCTCACTCGCAAACACACACACATGAGCCTTGTTTCTCCCTCCATGTCTCTATCTACATATCTCTCTTACTCACACACACAAGTATTTCTCCCTCCCTATCTTTATCTCTATCTCTCTCTTTCCTCTCTTTATTACTTGTCTCTATCACCTCCTTTATCTCTCACTCTTTCCCCCTTCTACTTATCCTCTCTCCTCTCTTAATTTCTCTCCCTCCCTCTCTATCTATTTATACATATATATCTCCCTATCTATCTCTTTATGTATCTCTCTCATATACACACACAATACATGTTTCTCCCTCCCTATCTCTATCTATGTTTTTATCTCTCTATTTTCCCCCTCTCTATCTCTCTCTCTCTACAATGTTCTCTATATTACTTTCCCTCTATCTCTATATCCCTATCTCTCTCTCCCTCTCTATCTATATCTCATTATTTGTACATCTCTCTCTATCTCTCTCTTAATCCTTCTATCTCTATCTCTTTTTATCCCTATCTCTCTACCTTTATCTCTCTATCTCTCTCCATGTCACTCTACATCTCTTTATATCGAGCTATTTATACCATTCCCTCTATCTATTGATCTCTCTCTCTCATTCACTCCATCTCTCCTACTCTATATCTCTATCTCTATTTTTCTCCCTCTCTCCCTATCTCTCTATCTATATCCCTATCCCTCTTTATCTCTATTTATCGGCTTCTATCTATATCTCTTCCTATCTCCCTCTCCATCTCCCTCTCTATACATTGAGATATCTCTCCCTCTTTCTCCCCTCTTCTCTCTCTCTTCCTCCTCTACCAATCATCCTTGACCTATCTCTCTCCCTCTCTCTCACTCTATTTGTCTCTCTAATTCTCTATGTTTTCCCATCTCTCTGTATCTCTCCCCCTTTATATCTCCTTATATCTCCATCTCTTTATCTCTCTCCCTCTTCCTCTATTTCTCTCTATTGAAAATAAATTCGAGTGTGGAAAATGCTTCCCTAAATGCAAATCAATCAGCAGAGGGCTCAAAGACTTTGTTTCAAATCTTTATTCTATTGAAATTTCTTAAGAACACGCATGCATTAAGATTAATTTTCAAATTTAAAGCATAAACACATCACACAAAAATTTACGTGGGTAAACCCTATCAGGAAAAAACCAACACACCAAAGCATAAATCAATTGTATTATAGTAATAAGGCAATTACAAATAATATCCTGAGTCTATGCTCTTGCAGGTGTAGTTTCATAGTGTTACAATTCTAGAGTGAATTTGGTAGCATAGCGGCATATAGATATTACAATCATATTACAATTACAAATGCACTAAGGCATAAATATATATCCATCTCCAATATGGGAACCCAAGGTTGCCATATGTCATTTCCACATTCTTTGCATGCATGCAAACTATAATGAAGAACATGCATTGGTCTCAATTGTCCACAAAAGCATCCTTCCAATCATACATTGACATGCATGAACATGCAACCAATATGCACTCACATGCAACCACATGCAAGATAAAAATCACCATAAATCATGTGTCAATAAAGCTAGGCGTCCACCATGAGAAAATCAAGTCAATTTCCAATTTAGAATTCAACCAAGACTCCTAGTCACTCAGAGTGACAACTCAGTCTTCACAAAGCAACTTTCCCTTTCGAGCTTTGGTCAAAAACTCAAATAGATGCCACATAGCATCATGGAACACTTTCTTGAGGTTTTTCACAATATTCTTTGCTCAAATTTCCCTTGTGATGACAAGTGTCATCCTTCCTTGCTCTTTGTGCTCATACAAAGGAATATGCTAACAAGCGAGTCCCAAAGCTCACCACACACTGACACTTGGCATCCAAGTGCTCCTAGGAATTTTATAAATTATTTTTCCCAAATTGAGTGCCCAAGTGACAAGTGGCATTCTCCCATGACATGGGTTGACCAGTCAACATACCCCCTACAAAATAGGAAACATCCAAGTGGGTCCCACTTCCTAAAAAATAGGATATGCTTAATCTTTCATTTCTCGACACAGAAAATACTCATAAAATATGGACTCCTAAAAAAAGGACAGAAGTTTGAGACACCAATTCTCAACATTCTCCCACTTGTCAAAGACCTTTGAGAATCTCTACAACACTACTCAGGCCACAAGGCCCATAGAACCGACACACCATCTAAACTTCTCTATGCTCACTAGCGCCATCAATGCATCTGTAACATTCACCAAACTTTCCACCTTTTCCAAGTTAGCATTTCCATCTTCCACCATATCATGAACAAAATGAAATTGCACATCAATGTGCTTTGTTTTGGCATGGAAAATAGGATTTTTTGCTAAACAAATAGCACTTTGGCTATCACAATAGATAGTAATTTTGACCAACATCAACACCGATATCTGAACAATCTCTTAAGCCAAACAGCTTCTTTGCAAGCATAAGTAGCTTCCATATACCTTGCTTAAGTAGTGGATAAAGCAACCACAGCTTGTCGCTTACTCATCCAACTAATAGCACCACCAAACATAGTGAAAACATATCCACTAGTAGATCTTTTTTTGTCAATGTCACCCACCCAATCAGAATCCACATATCCATGGATGCTCACTAAATGTCGAGGTCCAATATGTTTGCCATAAAAACATAGGGCATACTTGAAAGTACCCCGCAAGTACCTAAACACTCTCTTAACCACATTCTAGTGCACCTATCCAAGATTAGCCATAAATCGACTAAGGACTCCCACTGCTTGGGCAATTTCTGACCTAGTGCAAACCATAGCATACATCAAGCTTCCAACAACACTCATGTAACAACTCCACAGTTTACCCTATTGATTTCACCCAAGTTTTAACTCAAAATGTGAAAATTTCAAGTTCTCAAAACATGGAAATAAAAAATTTCTTTTCAATAATATATTTGCACATTTGAAATAAACTCATTTCATATTAGATTGCATGAATGAAATAACATTACATAATCCCAAGTAATGAATTCATCGTTTATATACATTTACAAATAGATTCAAGATCATAATTAAAAATCATAGCTTACAAGAGCTTAATGGTACAAGAGTGTTAAGATTTCCACATCTGAAACGCACATCTCCATCTTCTATTTCACAAGCTTTGGTTGCCAACTGCATGAGGGAGAGCATCACCCAAGTGCTTTTTCACCAACCAAGGACTTAATACGGTCCCTCTCACATCTTTCTAACCAGTAAGATGGCTCTACCCTTCAACAAAGAGTTTGGTATGGAAATCCTCTAAAATAATGCCTACCTAAGCATGGTGTTGTGTCCTACATAACTAGTGTTGCCATACACTGGATACCTGCCTAGCATGCATGACATTCCCTACTAGTTATGCAATCTTGGCTCATAGTGAACCGACAAAGTGTATGTATACACTTACTTTGGCCAAAGTTATATATACACAATTACTCAATACATCGAGCGGTGTTGTATTTTCACCCACCCCTCACTCGACTTGGAAACTTTATTGACCTCAATTAACTCTTGAGTAGGTTTAACCTCAATATAATATAACAAGATCTCATTCCAAAAAGTGACAACATGCTTATATTGATCTAACTGACCAAATAGGTTTAACCCAAACTCTTGAATACCCTATTACACATTTGTAGCATTCCTGGGACTATCAACTGCCTCTTATTCAAGATCTTTTTTTAATCATGGAAGTAATGAATCTCTTAAATTCATACATAATTAAATAATATTTATGACACCATGTCACCAACTGGACACGTCTGGTCTCAATCTAAAGCACTTTCAATATGTCAATATGTAAAACAATTCAGAATTAAACTTGATTTTAATATTACTTCCTCATATTGGGTTTCGGACTCTTTGTTTTCATATCTAAAATGGCTCCATCTAGGATGCCATAACCAATATGGTTATCCTTGACATTAAATTTCACATAAAATCTCATGTTCATAGCAATGTCTAACAATTGTAAATTAGTATAATAAGCTATTCAACCTCTAGTAAATTCAACTAAGAACCTTTCAACTAACCTCCAATTTCCTCATGGTTATGTCCAAGTCATCATATGCATCATTTATATGAGGTATCTATGTTGTATGTTCATAAACAATCATATATCCTTTTCCTAAATATGACACATATATTCGCATGTTTAAAAAGTATGTTACGTCCATACCTAATATGGAGGAAATTTTCAGCTTGAGAGGAGTCTGTGCTTCTACACCTTAAAGTCTCCTCACATTACGGATTTGGGTTGCCGAGACATAAAGTCCTCTTCATTAATATTAGAATACCATGAATAGGTATAGAATCTTGGTCTAGTATAAGATAATATCATGTAAAAAGGTAATTAGAATGTTTATACTTCTAGTACATTTTTCAACCCTATCATTACATATCAATATAAACACCATCAAGTGTATACCCTAACCCTAGGGAATAAATTGTCTTCCTACTTTCAAGGAAATATGAGCGTATGAGAACTTAGGTTCTCCACTCATGGTTAACTACCATAATAGTTTTACAAAACCTCATACCCTAACAATGATGACATATTACTTCTAACATGATATCGATCCCTTTGCATTTCCATACATCATAACTAATGCAAGCATTATATGTATCTTTCTTTTTTTTAAAGGTGCAATGCACCCACATTATTAGGGGTAAATGCTTTTGACCGGAGCTATGAACCGGGTACAAGAAACCACAAGATACTACCAAACCTGTGAGCGCATTGGCCCAACGAAGGCATAAGGCTTGCGAGCACTTTGGCCCAACGAGGGTTTGAACCCTAGTGGCCATTACTACAACTAAGCGACTTGACCACCGAACCACACCCTTATTGGCAGCATTATATGTATCTTATTATATCTTAAATATTGTCATAATTCCTTCTAGATAGTTTCACATAAATACGTCATAAAAACATGACAATCATAATAGCTATATACTTATATCATACTACTAAGATTCCTCAACCAACTTATATTCATTCTAGCTATACGCACAAGCTTTATTCAACAGCTATAATAATCAAACAACAATTTTCACAAGCACTTGCAAACAATGACAAAACATAGTTTCAAAATAGAAAAGAGTAATGATTAAGAATAACTAAGCATGCTTGGAAAATATAGCTTTCCCGAAGAATTTACAACTCTTTGCTCAATCCCAAAGACTCAACTAGTTGCCTTCTCCAAACTCAGCCTATTCCCCTTCTAATCAAGAATACTATGCTTCTTAACCTCACAAACAATCTGCCCTCAACTCTCAATGAAATTGCTCTCAATACTCACAATAAAATTCTTTCAAAATCTCACAAATGCACTCAGGAAATACAGAAAATAATCACAGCAAAAGAACTCTCCAAAGTGAACTTTAGCAAAAATGAACTCCATGAGAATGAATAGCGAAATGGTAAAATGCATCTCTCAATATATAAGAAATAATGAGAAGACAAATGCTACACATATTTCGCCACCTTTATATTCCTTGTGTCACCTCTCAAACTGAAAACATAGACTCAATTCTAATTCTATCACTATGCAGGTCGAATGGCAAGTTGGGTGCCTCTTTTTCCTATTGCTGGCAACTCTTTAGCTAATTCGTTAAAATCAATTGGTACATGCTTGTTTACTAAGTCAAAATGGCTGCGCGGTTAGAATAAGTTTCCTGATTTACTTTGCTCTTTTAATGTGGCTTTTTGTCTCATATGACTTTGCAAATGGCACGCCTTGATCGATTCCATAACAGATAGCAAATAGTATTACTAGCACTTGCACCTATTGGAGGTTCAGAGAGACGCCGATAGGAAATTAAAGGTAAAAAATAAAATAAATGAATTGGAAAACAATATATAATTGGTTATATAAAATATATTTATGTGCACATATGCATTGTATAATATAAGTAGGTACATAATTTTGTTGGATTTGTTGTTTTAAAACAATGTTGATTAGACTACTTTGAACAATTAGTATCAAGTTTGCATTAGTCGAAGTAACATAAAAGCTTCACTATTAAAGAAGGGAATAATATAGCGAAACTTTTTACAAAGCTATAAAATCCTAAATTCTAGAATCAATTAGATATGACAATGGCATGCAGTCAAAGAGAAATGATACTGTGTAGGCATAAAACATGAATAAAAAAGGATATTGTTTGGCAAAATTCCTTACAATGATGTCAATACAACTATTGTTGGTGACATAAACATTGAATTTTATATATTGGAATTGTTGACGATAAACATTCAAATTGTTTTATGCAAGGAACTATATATAAATGAATAAGGATTTGAATTCCAAATGAAACTATTATGGTTGTTCTCAAAAGGCTAGTGATGAAATCTGGCTGAATCCCACACTTGCATTTTCTCCTTTGTAAGTATAAATCTTGTCAGTTCTTGAGGAGACGGCTATATAAAATATAGAAAATTTTAAAATATATAGGGAAGCTTTAAATATTCATTATATACATTATAGAAACTTAGCATATAACATTTGTGTTAAGAATTCATTGTCAATACTCAATATGCATTCAGAATTCAGAATTCATTGTGAATATGCATGTGATATTAAACAATAATATATGAGTTATAAACGTATAACAAAATGTCCAAAGCCTACATTGCTGCCATATAATTTTTTTTTCAATTACAATATGAAAATCAAAATTAAAAAAACATAGTACATTGCTGCCGTCCCCTGTCCCCGGGATGCCCCCGGGACAGGGACAGGGGGATTTAGACCTCGGGACGTGTCCCCGAGTAACACTGGAAATTAGTTCTCTATAGGAAGACCTCAGAAGACCCAATACTTTCAGTTATTCCAAAAAAAATATTAAAATATCACTATAATCAAAAGATGAATTCTCTATAATAAGAGTTGAGCGATAAAGTGCACTGATAAGATGCCTTATGCATCTTTTTTGCTATCTACATTGGAAGATGTTTTCTTCAATGCTGATATCTCGCTTTGAAGTTTTTAATTGTCTTCTTCCAGATGATCATACTTGAGGAGGAACCCCTGAGCTTGTTCCTCAAGAGCCCTGGCATTTGCTTCTGCTGACTTTGCCTGTTTTTCTATTGTCTCATAATCTAAACTCAGCTTTTGTAACTTGTTCCTCAGCTCCGCCATTTCATCCTTCAACACTTTCATAGTTTTTGAACCACTTTTTTCTTTCTCTTTTTTGGGAGGCACATAGATCTTTTTAACTTCCTTTTTAAGTGCATCTACCCTCCGAACAAAGTAGTGCAGACGATCAATTATAAAACCAAGTAAAAGACCATATCCTGTAATTGCAAGTGACAGAAAAAAGATAAGATAATTTCCTTTACATGTGGAAAAGGATAATAAAAAGTAGCATCCTCTGGATCAACTTGGGTAATCTCAGTATGACAAATTGAAAAAGCTACTACAAATTACCAGTAAGCAAATACAACGTGATTGTTGTATGAAATTATAAGAGCAATACATTATAGAACCAAGATGACTATACTGAGAAATTACTATAAGAAAAACTAGACAGCCCTGGATAGTTGGTACTTGGAGAATCCAAAATTTGGCACTGATATCTGTGATAAGACTTGACAAATTATTTATTCTTAAATTCTTGAGTGGAGGTTCTATCACAAGTTCAAACTTCAAGGAGCACCTGCATAGAGTTGATTACGTCTTCCATAGTATATGTACAATCAGACATCTTTATAAAAATCCAACAGAAGAAATTCAAACTCCACATTAAATCCCATCATAGAGTCCCTAGACCCCAAGAAATAGATATTGGCTGGTTCACATATCTTGCAATGCACATTTCAACTTCTCTTTAAGATTTGAACATGTTACAATGAGCCAATGGGGCACCATTTGAGGCATAGATATTGGCCTTCACAATGTACACTATTTGCCAATGGCATTTACAGGACTCAGATATCTACGGCTTCCATCAAGCTAAACAAGGATCTGCAATTTAGACAAAGTGACCATTGATCTTATCACCTTACCAGTGAAGCTAGGAAAAGAGCAGCAGACTTCGATAGAAAAATAAAGTAGATGGGAACTAAAGAAGAAAGTAATATGTTTGCCCCGTCATACACTTCAGACATAACAGACAATCATATCTATACTCGAGGAAATAAGTACATCTTGATGTGTCGTGCCAACACAAGTAGCAAATCAAAGTTGTTTAAATTGCTACTGTTGCTTGCATATCCATACTTGCCTTGGAAAACCAGTCAGCATGCATTAGAAGGCTTAACACCTCTCTTGTATCCAAGGATATGCAGACATTGGCTAGGAAATAAGCAAGTGATTAGCAATACAACAAGTACATTATATTCCAAATTTCCATGCAGGCCAGTTCAAATTTCAGGTAAATTGATGGTGATAATATCATTGGCAGATAGACATAACCACCAACAGATTACCTTGATCATAATATCTCTCCCAGAAAGAAGGAAACTAAATCCACGGAGAAACAAGGAACAGCAAAAAGGAAATCAAAAAAAAAAATCAGATAAACATAGTGTCATTCACAATACAATGAGATATTTCTTGCTTGTGCTTAACCCTGATCCCTACAATGATTCATAGGTAGGCACATCACTACAGGAAACCACTAAGCAGTATTAGAATACAAGGGTCATAAAACCATGGACCAAAAAAAGAATTGTATGAAGTGTAAAACATATAAAGTGTACAACACATATCCAACAGATGAAATGCCATAAGTGCGGAGACAATTAAACAACATTAAATCAAAGGATTGGCACTGAGCAAACAATATGACAGAATTCATTCTCTTCATTCCTCTTTACTTATAAATGACACATAAGAAGTAGTAACAGCTAGCGAGGCACCACCTTGTATTCTTGTTTCTCTCACATGAATGTAAAATTTATAGCTACAATGTATCCTTCAACATTCAATGGACAATTTTGCAAATACAATCTCTGCAATCCTATGATGGTAAATAATATATACTCTGGAGGATATTTGAAAACAGCAAGGTATACGACAGCATTTCACAATGACCAGATACAGTGTTCACAAATTTTATCCCACATCCATAAAATCAACAGATAATCTCACAGCAAGAAGCTGGAACACAATCACATCTCAGAGCTCAGTTGGGTACGGTTTATTGCTCGGCAGGACACCCACATCCCCAAAATCGGTGAGTAATTTCAGAAGCGGAAGATGTAAGAACAGGGGAAAGAAATTGACTCCCCTTGCCATTGCAGAACCCTTAACAAGCTCCCCAGAACTGAATACAATTACTGAAAGTGAAGATGAGAACAAGTTCAATTGGTTCCAGCAATGGTACCCTGCTGCACCAGAATATGATCTAGATAAGAGGGTGCCTAATGCATTCAGGGTGTTGGGGCTTGACATTGTTCTTTGGTATGATAAGAGAGAGCAGGAATGGAGAGTCTTTGATGACCAGTTGCCCTCATAGAAGGGCACCTCTCTCTGAAGGAAGAATTGATGAAGATGGTGACCTACAGTGCAGTTATCATGGCTGGTGCTTTGGTTCTCAGGGAGAATGCAAATACATTCCACAGGCACCCTCTGATGGACCCCCAGAATGTTTTCAATTCCACGGATGGCCAACACCAACAATATTAAAGCCTCGATTCAATACAGTTCTCAGGTAGACCAAGGCAAATCACCAATCAGAAAATTTGACGCAGGCACAGATGCTAAATCTTAACGTAAGATGCATTTCAAAAGTGACTGGAAATTCACGCCCTAGGAAAAGATCAAATCCTTTACTCTTGTGAAACAACACAAGTTTCGTTACTTTTTGTTTAAAAAAATAATCAGTTTTTTGCTCCACGCTCTCCAAAACTTTCTCTTACCTGACTACAATTTTTTTTTACAGTGACACAAATTTGACTACCTCCCAACAACACATGGTTAATCGAGACTCAAAAGAACTTTAAAACTACAGGATCCATACAATAAACTCAAATTACAACAACATATACTTCAAAATAACCCTAATCGTCTCCATTTCAAATTTACCCAGTTTTGTGACTTTCTTCTAAATAATAACTATCCATGCATTTCCCTAACCGAAAGGAACAATCTGCAGATTTGACACTAAATCTCTCTAGTTCCAACATATTTCAATATATAACTCTTGCTGAAAGTGGCTCAGTCTAATGCTTTTTAGACGTGACTCTGTTGTTGGAGAGTTGTGGAGGTTACGGATCCTTTGCCTGTAGTGTTAGAACCAATACATAGCTTCAATTGGGTTGAATATTGAAAACATGAAAAGTCATAAACAAGAATAACACATATAAGAGCCAGTTAAATTGGTTCTAGATTCAAAACATCCACATTGATAAAACCCTAATTTAAAAACTTTGTAATACATTTTCATACACATTTCATGCAAATTCGGTTAGGATAAAGGTTAGCATATATTATTCACCATACACAACTTACACCAGAAAATACACAGTTCAAAATTGAGTGATCAATATAAACTATTAACAAACATTAAATTAACTACTCATGCTGCTGAAAATAGAGTTTCTAAAGGTCTACAAAAAAGCATTGAAAACGCTAAAAAAAAAGTGGTCAACTAGAAATCAGTACATCAATCATTAAAATAGCTATTAGAATGAGAAAACTTATCCTAAAAATAGAAACTAACTTATTCTAAAATAACATGACTAATTTAAAAATAAAAACCTATAAAAGATCTCTCTATAAATAGCTTTTGACTATTGCCAAAGAGTTATCATCAATTTTTATCCAGCACAATCCTTGATCCAACATACTCTAATAAAGATATCCACTAATAAAGATAAACTGGATTCTAAGCTAATTTGATTGTGCTCGTATTATCACAAAAAATAACTATAGGCTGTTTGTGTTTCTCTCCGATATCTTCTTAAAACTTTCTAGAGCCATCATGTTGTATACACGTTGATGGAGAACCCAAAATATATTTTGTGCATGTTGTGTATCTTTGAGCTCCATGTAATCAAACTCGAACCAAGTGAAAACAGTGATCAAAAATTACTTCCTCCCCGTTCATTATCATTGAAACCAACAAATTCAAACTGTAGACATCCAAATTTGGACACTTAATTTATCCAAATTTATCATTTTCGTCTAAACATCCTCTTATCCGAGTTAATTAAGTAATATTACTATTATTTAATTAATATCTTTAATTTGCCAAATCCCTAAGGTATTTAATTAATAATTAAATACCTTACCCTCTAATCCTCTTTTCATCAAATAAATTAAATAAATATTACATTTATTTAATTCCCTCATATCATTTTCATCTAATCTAATCCATCTCCTATTTTCTTCATTAGGATGTACACATGCCTATTCTTGATTATGTGTCACATCCTCCAACTTTGCAAGTTAACTCTATTTATCTTCTAATTACTGATTAATTAATCTTAATCGACTTTCAACTCTCCCCATCCCCAAGGAATTTTTAATTCCTTTTTATTCCTTCAAAGTCCCATTTTTCCCATTCTAGAATATTTGACTTGTCACATCAAGTCACATGTGACAAACTCCCACCTTTTGGGACATTATCTTATCCATAGATTCTTCCAATCATTTGTGAATTTAAAATTCACTTTTATTCACCAAGATTCTTCCATCTTCCAGTACTTGGAAGGTACTTGTCCTTCCTCCACCTCATGTACCTTCTTGACACCTCACCTCCATCTCATATCCCTTGGCCACTTCACCCTCCACATGTCAAGATGTGAGGGCTTGTGGGTTCTCAACCCACCATAGCCCTTCATCTTGGCCTTGTTGATGCATCTCAACCGTTGAATTCTCTAGAGAATTCAAATTCTTCTATAAATACCCCCTCCTCAAGGGCATTTTCAACACTTAGCCATTTTACAACTACATGCTGCCAATTTGCATTCTCACTCATTTACTATCATCTAGCCATTCATTCTAATCATCTTGCATAAGTTGATCTTGCATTTAGTCACTCAAGAAGTCATCTAAGGAGCACACAAAATCATCCCAAGCAAGAGCCAATCAAGGAGACATCGATAGCAAGGAAGGTGAAATCGTTTGCATCTTGTTTTATCCATTTTCCTTCTTGTTTCATCACTCTTTAGGCTAATTTTGAAGTGTCCTTAGTCTTTTATCATTCGCATTTTTAGTTATTTTGCACATTAGTAGGGTAAAATTCTTAGGATCACTAAAACATTTTGGAGGTCCCTTTTATGTCTTTGTTTTTTTTTTAAATTTTAATTTTTTCCTGTGTAGAGTATCTCTCATAATCACTTCTACTTCTCTTGTTTGTAGAATCTTTTAAATTAACTTCCTGCACACCTTGCTTTTGTGCTTTCGTCTCTTCCTGCTCTTGAAGAATCAGAAGGTTCTCTTGCTCATGTGGGTTATGTGGTCCTAGTGCCTCTTCAATAGGCTATTTCAACTCAATGACTCGCCCTGCTTTTAGCCTTAAGTTGATCCAGGAATCTAAGATCATCTGTAACAGATTTCAACAGGTCAGTGGTTTGAGTGACTACAAATAGCATTTATGACATCACAGGAACAATCAGGATAACTAATAAATATGCAGTTGGCTAAAGAGAATGCAAACAATAACTCATTGATTTGTTGTCTTATATTTTCCAGAGCTACAAAGGCAGCTTTGGATTCAGCACTCATCTTACTCTTGGAAAGAGTACCAACAAAAGACACTCCCCCAATTTGTACGGTAGAAGTAAATTACTAAATACGATGGAATCTTCAACTTGCTTCACGGTAGAAGAATATGTGGCACAGGGAATGCCCGTGTTTTTAAGAACTATTGTGAGCAGCTCTTCGCCAAATACCTCCTACTCGCTCTGCTTTTATCTTTGAATTGATCCAAGAATACAGGATCATTTGTAACAGATTTCAACAGGTCAGTGGTTTCAATGACTACAAATAACATAGATTCCAGAAAAATATTGCAGATGGCATCACATTGAACATTAAATCAGCATCTTCAATATTAATGTTACCCGGGAAGAGTTGGTGCACCAAGAATTACAGTACAGATAAAAAACATTGTGGCAAATATTGATAATAATTCCTAAAAGTATGTATTGAAATCAACAATTTTGTAGAACACATAATCTTAAAGAGGGCGGATACTTGCAACTGCCAAAAGCAAAAATCTAAAGTGCATGTGAAATGGGATAGCTTATTACTGTTAACTTTGTAAAATCGAAAATGTATTTTGAATCATTAACATTGTTATTTTAAGCTCAGCAGTAAAAGGCCTGAAGTGGATTCGCTATACTACAAATTCCCCCGTTCTGACATTTTCAATAAGCAATGCCACTCTAATCTCTACAAATTCCTCAAGCAGCATATACAGGTTTTGAAAAATCTAAACTTGAAATGAGCAGGGGAAAAAATAAATAAAACCACCTAAATTGAAGAACGGAAATTGATAATGTTCTAGCACAGGGCAGACAATCAAAGCCCCTCTCAAAGGCTATAACCCAGATAATTCAGACATATTTATAACAAGTTATTATGATCAACCCTCAAACTCTGATCTGGTCAATGCAAGTTCAAGAGACTTTATAATGAAAAAATAGATCAATCATCAAACTGAAGCAGGGGATATTGCCAACAATGAAGCTGAATTTGTAAATCCTATGGAAGGACCTGAACAGAAATGCATACAATTAAGGATCTGAATCAACAGGGATTTGCTTCAACTATTAGACATTATATTGAATAGGTTAGCAACATAAACAATATACAAATCGCATGAAAAAAAGTGCAGTACCATATGAAGCTCGCTATGTCTTTGTAGTTCCTTGCACATTCAAATCCAAAGCTTATAGATAAATGTGGACAACACAGTCTATTTATCCAAATTGGAGGCGGTGATGAAGGGCGGCTAAAGGGGAAATGCAACATTAATATCAACATTCTTCCTGTCAGAGATTAGATGGTGCATTCAACTCCAGTGCAATTTTTGTGATAGAGAAGATATCTAGCACATTTATTCATAATGAGAGTACACTCAGAAATGAATTTGGACGCTGGAGTAGTTGGACAGTTACTGTTTACACGCTACAGTCAGCACTTTTTCACAAGTTTAATGGTATTCTGGGCCATCAAATGGAATGTGATTGTGTGAGACAGGTATTCCGATGGCTTGTGGACTGGCAAGTCCACAATAAAAGCCTATCGGCTAAATATGTATGTTTTGCGTGGTGAAATAGATTTCCACTATGCGTGGTTTCTAAGCCATTACTTGGCTTTTATCACTGTCTCCCAATGCATTAATATGCTTATTTTGATATATGTTTTCCATCGCAGCTTTTAGCGCAATATAGTATCCATTTCATATGTTTATATTAGCAATAGTTTAAGTATAACATTACTCACATATATATATTAATATATATTCTTTATTACATATATATTAGTATATATATATATCAATACATATACACATTTTCATATATCCATCTCTATCAATTACATATACACATATTAATATATATATATATATATATTGATATATGTTATTTAATTAAATATGTACATATATACATACACATCATTATTTCATTATCTTACTTTATATATATATATATATATATATATATAGTGTATCTATATACATTTACTTTATATGCATATTCATCTATATATTTAAATACACAAGGTCTAGTTCATGCTTCAATTCAAGGATTTAATCACAATGACTCAAATCAATAAAATACTCAAAGAGAATTAAGACAATCACCCACACATTCCTACCAACCCAAAAGGCTATCACCAAGGTTTACTTATCAACTCATAGCTCAAATTGACTTGACAAGGCTTGTCTAACCTAGGCAATGAGTGTGTGTGTTAACTCAAGTAGGTACATTAGTGGTTTTCATACCAAATCCCTCTCTTAGGTGATACTCTCCCTCTACTTACTAGAGGACTCGATTCTTTCCTGCATCCAACTTAGTGCATCATAAATAAAGTTAGTCGATAACATGAAAATCATATTCATCATATATCATTTGCATCATTAAAGAATTTAAAAAGAAATCTAATCAAAATGCATATTCATATAGTTCATTCATCCATTGAACATATTAAAGTCATAATATTGCATTTAAAATCATATTTACTCATAAAGGTAAAAGGAATATGGTAACTTAGAAATGGGGTGTAACAACTTGCATAGGGAACTCTAGTCATGGCCTCCATCTCAATAGGAGATTATGGACAATCCTCCACAGAAAGCTTCGTCCCCTGCATAACAGGAACAACTAACTGTCTACAAGTAGTCATGTTCCATCTCTCCAACATAGATTTCACATACTTTGGCTTAACCAAATCTTTCCATTAGCTCTATCTCTTATGATCTCAATCCCCAGAATATACCTCGCTGCACCTAGATCTTTCATCTCAAACTGTGCTGACAATTGAGACTTCAAATATAAAACCATGTTTTTTCCATTCCAAATAAAAAGCATATCATCCACATACAAGACAATAATGAGAATGTGACCATTATCAATCTTGTAATAGACACAATGGTCAAATTTGGATCTCTGAAATCCTGGAAAGACAACACATAGGTGTTCAACTTCTGCTACCACATCCTAGGAGATTTCTTCAAGCCATACAAAGATTTTCTCAACTTGTATACCAGATTTTATTCCCTTTCACAACGAAATTCTCAGGTTGTGACAAGTAAATTTCCTCCTCCAAATCACTATGAAGGAAAGTTGTCTTCACATCCATTTTCTCAACTTCAAATTCATAAGCTATTACAAGTGATAATAAGAATCGAATGGATGTCAGCTTAGCCATAGGAAAGAAAATCTCCCCATAATTTATCCCCTCCACCTAGGAATATCCCTTCATGACCAACCGTGCTTTATGCTTCTCAACACTACCATTAAGACCCATTTTCTTCTTGAACACCCATTTTCACCCAATGGGCTTATGCCCTTCAGGAAAAGATACCAAATCCCATGTAGCATTTTTTCCAATGTTGTCATCACTTCATTCATGGCTTCCATCCAGGAATATACATCATGCATACCCATAGCCTCTCTAATTTTCCTGGGCTCATCAGTGTTAGTAATCAAAGAAAATATGCAACTAGATTTTAACATAGAGTAACCAAATCTATCAAGTTGTTACCTTTCTCATGTAGACCTCCTCAATAGTTGAGGTTGAGTTTCTATCTCTTCTTCAGAGCTTTTAGAGCTGCTAGAGCGCTCCTCATCATCGGGTCCACTAGGAGTGCATAGTTCATCTTTTTTAGGAGTGGGTGGAATTTGAACTACCTCCTTCTCTTCCTTCTTTGGTTGTAGATCCACTGTGGAAGGTTACAACTCACGAAATATAACACTTCTATTGTAGATAACCTTCTCTATAACTGAATCCCAAAGCTTTTACCCTTTCACACTAACTCCATAGCTGATAAAGATACACTTCACCATCTTGTTCTCCAACTTGGATTTTTTCACATCAAGCACATTAGCATATGCCTCACAACCAAAGACTCTGAGATGTCCATCAAGGGATTCTTGCAATACCATGCCTCATAGGTGTCTTTTTGACAAGAGTCAAAGTAGGAGACCTATTAATTAGGTAACATGTAGTAGCTACAACTTTGGCCTAGAATTTTTTTCTAGACTAGCACCACTCAACATACTCCTAGGCCTCTCCATCAACATTCTATTCATCCTCTCTACAACTCCATTTTGTTGTGGGGTGTATGAAGTTAGCTTGTGTCTCTCAATCCCATGGTCCTTACAAAATTGATTGAATTCTATGGAACAAAACTCACCATCATTATCCGTCCTCAAACATTTTATTTTTCTACCAATCTGGTTTTCAACCAGGGGCTTGAACTCCTTAAACTAACTCAAAACTTTAGATTTACTTCTAAGGAAATAAATAAATGTTCTTTAGAATAGTCATCTATGAATGAGACAAAGTACATAGATTTATTTAATGAAGGAATATTAATAAGACCAAACACATCAAAATGCACATAATCCAAAACCCCAAAATATTTATGAGAACTAGAATAAAAAGAAACATAATGTTGTTTTCCATATATACAATGTTCACAAAAATCAAACTTGAGATTACAATAATCAAGGCCTTCAACAACGCTCTTATTTTTCAAGGCTCTAAGACCCTTTTCACCAATATGGCCAAGCCTTTGGTGTCACAACATTGTTTTCTCAATAGGAAGTTTCCTTTTCAAAGCATTTGCACCCTTAGGTACTCAAAAAGCACGACCATCAAATGTAGACACCACAATCTTCTTCTCTACTTGATCTGATGGTGTAATGTCTCCATTTCTGCTCGTCTCAGCATCTCTTTGATTAGTCTATCATTTGACCTGTGTAGGCTAATACTCATGGTTAGAGGATCTTGTTTGGCAGTTATCGAGTTGTTCTTCTCTAGAGCAAGGTATTGTTCAGGTGTGGCCTTTGTTGGTGATTTGGGACTCAGTTATACACACTTACTATTTATAGTAAGTCACCTTGAGGTTGAAGTTCAGTATTGTTATTTATGGAAAGGCACCTGAACCGGTTGTGGATACAGTATTCGACCCCCAAGTTTAGATAGCATGGAAAACAAATGTTTATTAAGAGAGATATGATATTTTTAATTATTATTAAAGTTCTTTAATAATTATTATTTATTTATTCAAAAGGTGAATTATAAAGTTATATTATAACTTTATGTCAAAAAGGGGGCCATTTAATGACTTAAAAGACATATTTTAATATACCTTGGTTTTGGCGCCCATTTTAATGCAACTTTATAAAAGTCGTCAAAACATATATAATATATATTAATGATTTAAAAGGCCCTCATTGGGATTCATGCATTTCAAGAGAAGTATATAAGCATCCAAGGAAGCAATTGATGCATTCATTGTGCATTTTATAAACTTGTCTCTTGTGAGTTTGGTATGTGAGAAGAAGAAACCTAGGGTTTCTACAATTTCTTGACAATGGAGAATATGGTGTATTCGTTTATTGGCATTCTAAGGTTGTGAGATGTCAGTTGAAGTTTGCTTAGTGGATTAGCTTCATCTAGGAGCCAACATTGTGCAAATTTGTGAAGTTTAGACAAGGGTTTGAATTTTGAAGGACTTCTTTAGGGGAAACAAGGACTTATCAGCTACTGCTAGTATTTACTATTGAGCATCCATTATGAGGTCGTACTATATCTGATTTCAGGACGTACGAACTCCTAATTCCATTCATACCACTCCCCAATGCTAGGTGTGTGAGATTGAGGGAAAAACACCTATCTTTGAAGGTTGCTTTCCACCTTATTTTTGGGTGTCCAGGTTACTCCATTTGTGTTCCAGCCAATATGGGGTTAGAGAAATCTTCATAAAGTGCAGATTAGTCATTTCCAGGTTCAATCTTTATTGTTGCTAAAAGTTTTAGAATTTGAGATATCATTTTGTAATCATTAGATATGAAAATCAATGTAAATACACCCATTATAAGATGTTGTTAGTGAAAAATCCCAGTTTACTGCATTTATTAGTTCCATTATATGAATTAGTGTATATTTCCTTTCATGCTTCTTGCTTTGCCTGGCATCTTATTTGAAAAAATATAAAAAATCATATATCATTCAAAAAAAACAAAAGGAATACACCAATTGCATTTGAGAACTCATCACAAGGACAAGAGGGTTCTTACAATGGTATCAGAGAAAGCATCCTGCCATCTTATGAGTCTACAGTTTCATGAGTAGAGAATTTAAATATTATTCCAAAGATGTAGAGTAGTGGGAGAATCCTACAGTTCCAGAGGGTGAGACAGTCTTCGGGGTGTTGTGAATACATCACTCCATCTCTAGTGACAATGATAGTGACAGTGTGACCAACATTATGGTTGGGAGGGATAAAGGGCGAGCACGTTCACTTAGTTCTAATTTTGAGGAAGCGAAAAGAAAGTATGAGAACATTATGGACATGATGTCACAGTTGATGGGAACTATGTGATAGTTTATGCCACCCCAGCAGTTAGTTTACCAAGGGCAGACGAGTGGTTCACAGGGTTTAGGACATCCAAAGATGGTTGGACAGCAATCTACTACCTTTATTGGGTCTATTCTTAGACCCAATTAGCCTACTTTTGCTCCTAGGGAGGAGCCATAGCGTCTATAGTCTCCACCAGTTAAGACACTTGAGCATCATTTACTCATTGTAGTAGACATCACCAGGCACTATGCATACTACATGTCTTTAGCTCCTGATATTAGGGAGGCATTACCCCTTAATCAGTTTTTAGACCTAGAAAAACCTCGAGGTGATGGTGGGGTTAGAGTAGAGCAATGAGCATAGCAGGCAATCAACAAGGTTACTTTACCTCATTTTGATAGCAATGACAAATGTACAGCTAGTTCATGGGTCCAGAAGTTGGATAATTACTTATCTCTGAGGCCTATGTAGGAGGATGATGCCATCAAGTTCGCTACCTTGCACTTAGATGGATTGGCTCATGACTGGTGGCATCATGGTATGGTCACCTTACAACATCATCTTATTACCACATACCACAATTTTACCAATAGATTGATCGAGCGGTTTGACAGGAAGGACCCCGAGTTGTATTTCAAAAAACTTGCAGAGCTCAAGCAAGTGGGTAGTTTGGATACCTGCATCAGTGAGTTTTAGAGGCTCTCCATGATGGTGCCTAGCTTGTCAGAAAGGAGGTTAGTTATTCTATCCACTGAGGGATTAGTTGAGCCCATGAGAGGATGGATCAAAGCTTTTCATCCCCCTTCATTATAGGAGGCAATGAAGAAAGCCCACGTGGGGCTGATGCAAGAAGTTGGGTACACAAAAAGCTCAAAAAATGGAAGTGTTTTTGTATTTTTCAGAATTTATCACACTTGGACTAAAAATTTGAGGCACTTACACAATGAATCTTTAAAAAGTTAGTACTATGAAATTTATCATTTTGAATCTAGTTTCCAAATATTTAAATTATTCAAATACCCAAATTATAAAAATTAAATTTTGATAGGGATCTATAAAAACCATATTTTAAAAGGCCCTATTTTTTTACCATACCAAGCACGTGTACAGACACCACTTTTTGACCCAAATAAAATTATTTTGCTAATTAATTTTGGTAAAAAAGATTTAACAATATGAAGATTGATGTGGAATTTTTTTTTGTAATTTTTTGTTGAATATTTTCTTTTTATTGAATTTTTATTGGCCTTAATTGTTGTTTTTAAAAATCAACGTGTACGAGCAGCATAATTGGACCTAAACTAAACATTTTTTGAATTTTTTTTCATTGTGTAGAGAATTGACTGAAGTTTGATGCCATATAATTTTTTTTCAAGAAACTTAACCAAAAAAAAGTTATTAAAAAACAAAAAAAGTTTGATATTTCAAGTTTAAGGACTAGTTTGCTTAGAAATTAATTAAAAAATAGAAAACATAATCCAATCTTAATAAAAATTATATATTTGGAAATTATACATCATGTTCTCTAATTGTTTTTAATTTTATAGATTGATTTAGAAAAAAAATCCATCAGCTATACTGCCAAAATTGGACATTCTTCTTCAATCTACCTTAATTTTTTAGTTGCAGGTC
>VDFB02363371.1:0-44600 GCA_007258455.2 Sequoia sempervirens
TCACCTAGAAGTGCACCCTTGCTAAGTTGCAAAAAAACTCAACCTACTATTGAAACATGGGGTCCTTTCCAGGTTTGTGGGTCACCTATGGTGGAAAAGAACCTCCAAAGAGGGTTGGTTCCCTTGGTACTCACCTATCCTAACTTAAACTACTGTTGCTACTAATGAAAAAGGATATAAAGATGACATGAATTGAATCTACCTGTGTGGGTGATGCACCAAAATATTTTGCTCATAATTTAGACTGTTGTTTTGACACAAAACTAATCAATAGCTTGGTTGTTTGTGCATAACATTAGTGGTTGACATATCTATGTATTTGTGTTTCATTGAAAGGTCTATGTTTTTTTACAGTTTTAGAAGGAAGAAAAGTAGTGTTCTTCACAACTAACATCTGTTTAAACAGTGACACAAGCAATGACCTACACAAATATATCTTTTTTTGCTTGAAAAATGATGGAAATGAGACATTCATCCAACTATTTGCATATGGAAATCACATAAAATGACATCAATTACCTTACATAAATAACAAGAATAGAACTTTTGAAGGCCAAAAATGTTCAACTATATTGATAGAAGGTATTCTTTACAGCAAGACAAGTTTGAAATATGTATCTTTTTTCTTGAAAATGCTTAGAAATAGATTATTAAAATGTTTTACTTTCAATCTCAAGACTGAAAATCTAAGTTACAATGCACAAAAAGGCTAGAAAGAAACTTCTCTAAGTTTACAATACTTTTCCCAAAAGTGTAAGAACTGATTTTGAAAATGACCTTAGTTTTCCTTTTGTTTATCCTATATTGGAGAAAAAGTAAGACAGTCATTAATGATGACTAAATGCTATTTTTCCTCTTTGTTGACTGCTTCCTTTCCACCTGGGCACCTAAAAATTGTTTTCTCTTGGGTCAAAGCTATAGAAAATCCAAAGTGGCATTGAAGAAGGGAGGTCTTGACCTTTTCAGCCTTTGTTAACTCCTAGATATCTATAACTATTCCTATATTCCTTCAAGTTGGTCTTCAAGTCGCCCAAACTCTCTAAGTATTTGCAACTGTTCAGCTACTCATGATGCTACTATAACTGACATTAATTCATTCAAACTGCCAAATCCAACCTCCTTTGCCTCCAAATTGCCTTAATTGCCCATTTGCATGATGATATGAACATGTTTTTTTATATGAACTTGAAAATAAATAGGTCTCTTTGAGAGCGTGGGATAAGGCTCCTCCTATAGTTGGGCTTTAATGCATTTTCATAGATTCCTTTATGACTCTAACCAATACCTTGTCTTGCATCTTCCACATTGGATACTTGGTTGACAATCTTAACAAGTCTTGATTTTGGGTTTACCGTCATGCTTCTACCTTATCTATGTCAAAGGATGACTGTCTTCTCTTAGTTTGTACGCCTTTCATACCAATAGTAGCATATATCAGGTCTATCAACTTATTGTCCTTTATGTCTTCTATAGTTGCTCTCAATGTCTATTCTAAGACTTTCTTACTGAACTGTGCTCCTCATGCAACTGACCTAACTATATCAAACCTGCCATATTCTCATTCTAGGAAAGTTCATACACCTTGCCCATTGTTGTCAATGTCACTATCACCTGTATAGTGCTTAATTATCCTCACCTCCACCTTATCACCTATGGATTTTATGCTACCGTTACACCATTTATCCCTTGAAAACTTTCATGCTCAACAATCCTCATGAATGACTTCATAAGGTTCCTTTACTAATATTTTCCCTCCTAATTGACAAAGGTCTCATAGTCCTATCACAATCATGTATTGGCTTAGGAGTGAGAAAAAACAAGGCATTGTTGCTTCTAGTAACATCATTACTATAAACATTATCACTCCCTTTAATAGACCTGGGGTTGTTGATGTGGCTAGTGGAAACATTAGTATCATACTTGAATTTGTATTGGGTTTTTCTATTGAAGCTCCAGAAGATGATGATGATGTTGGTATTTGAGGCCTATTGACAACAGGGCATCTTTTGAACTTGGCATACAGTCATAGAGTGTCCTGTTGATGGTCCAAGTGGCACAACAACAGTTAAACAAAATATTACTACCCTGCTCTCCTGAAAGAGAAAGATGATCACATGGATATCTTAGCTCCCAAGGTCTTTGTAATCGGTTCTCGACTATGCTGATTTCACTTAGTGATTGATGTGAACTATAACGTTCAAGGGGCCTGCTAGTGTTGAGCTTGTGGATTGTTCTAAGGTCAATCATGAATTTAAACCTACTTTAACCAGGGTTTTTAAAGAAATAGAAAAAGATAGATCAAAGCTTGGAACTGAAAAGAATAATAATTCATCCAACTTAACCAGACTTGTTACCTTTTAGGGAATTGCTAACTGAAACTAGAGAACAAAATCAACTTGTGATTAACACACAACTTCATTCATCCACAGTGCTAATTTTAACAACAGATTGTAAATCACTATTTAAACAAAACATAAAACAAAACTTCTTTCCTTGAAAGTTTTTCAAATCAACTGAATAACCCAAGATGAACATCATTCTAGAACACAATATGAAATAGATTAAATTTGGTTGCTTCTACTATTAGTGAAACAGATAAGCAACATTTACAAATCTGGCACAATCACCAGTGTATAGAAAACCTATGATTTCAAATTGTTTCCATCTATACTAAGAAAACCAGAAATATACATTATTGGCCTCTACTGAATCTAACTCCTAACTAAGAAGACCAAAGTGTTAGAGTAATAAGTTATTATGCTTAATTAATTATATCATATTGATTAATTAATTAAGTCACTTATTCCTCTTTGTTACTTAAGCTAAACTTAGGCACATTAATAATTAATTAATTATTAATTATCAAGTGTGCACACTAGGGTTTCATTTAGGGTTTCTTGATCTCCTTCATAAGGATTGATCTCTTTTGTAATGATTGATTATCTTAATGCATTTTTACATTTTGAGGTTTACAGAACATCTTCTTTGGTTCTTCATATCTTTTGCATGTGACAGGTATCCATCTTGCATGCAGGTGATCTTGGTTTTCTAGCATGGTATCAGAGCTCCAGACCTGCAGTTGCTTGTTCGTGATTTGAAGATATGGCTTCTCTGTGAGTTTCAAGTCCAAGGGTTTCCACAGGCATCTTTTCTGCAAGATCTAGGGGTAGCCATTTTTTTGGGACACTATGGGCTCAAACGGACGTTGCCATTGCATTCGCAATGTCCCAAAACCCTAGAAACGCCTGTCAAATTGTCCATTTTGGTGCAGTTGATCTGGGAGGCAATTTTTTTTTTGTTTGGGGAATATATGGCCTCCCGATATAGCGATCTAAGGCAAAATTTAAAAATAAAAATTAGAAAATTTTTCTGCATAGAGCGGCGCCTCCGTTCAAAAGAACTACCTTACTTAGCGCCACGCGTTGGCCAGGCGACAACACCAAGCCAGCCGCCCGGGCTGAACCCATTACGGGCCTCTAACCCAGGGGTCCTATGGGACGGGGCGTATCACCCGCTTCCGCTTGACCCCCTCTTTGTAGCGGCGCGCCATGTCCTATGGAGGACCCGGGGATCATACGCACTAGCCCACGGCCGGTGCGGCGCCGCGAGGACGGGGCCAAATTTTTTTTCTTTTGTAGGGCCAATTTTTTGCAGCGACGGCCAGACGGCCATCAATTTTATGCTTGTGAACCGCTGACGTCAGCAACCGTACAGCCACTCTTTGCCCCCTCCTAGTCCAGTTTGCCCTAAAGGAGCAGTTTTTTTGTTTTTGGCATAACTTGGGCATATGGTATCGAAATCGGGAAAACGAGATATCGCCGGAAAGCTGGTTCCAAGAACTTTCATTTGGTGCACTTTATTTTATAGTATTTTTCTATTTTACTGCATTTATTGCTGTTTGAAGTCAGATGTAATTTTTATGCTTCTGAGCTCATAACTTTTTGCCACAATCTCCGTTTTTCGCCTCGTTTGAAGCGTTGGAAAGGTATTGAGGAGCTCTATGTTGTTGTCCATGCACTTTTCTATATATGTCCCAGGTTTATCACTTAGTCTAGATTTGGCCCGATGGGTTGTTTGGAGATTACTTGGATATTTTGGCAGTTGGGAGAGTGCACCTTGCATCTTTGCACTTCATTTTTAGTAATACATCTTTCAATAATTGCTTGTTGCTTCATAGATTCCAGGGTTGTTCCCGTTTGGAGTTTTCGAGTGTTCTGTGGCATCGGGTTTGTTGTTGCTTTATCATGATTCCTTGAGTCAATCAGTGACTCTCATCTGGTTTCAGTAGTAAACAAAAGAATCTTTCCTTGCTTGCCAGTATTAGGTTCCAATGTTACTCTACAGAGTTCTTCCAGTGTTTCTTTGCAGCATGACATCTCATTGTAGGGGGGGTTTTGTCCCACTGGGTTTTTCCTTCTCTACCTCATTTTTGCATTTGTAAATGGGTACCTAATCAGGCCTAGTTGTAGGGACCCATCTTTGCTTTCATGCATTTTATTCTAGTGTTTTAGCTTCTTCCTAAGTTCATCTTAAAGGAAGTGTTAGAGTAATAAGTTATTATGTAATTAATTATATCATATTGATTAATTAATTAAGTCATATTCCCTCTTTGTTATACTAAACTTAGGCACATTAATAATTAATTGGTGGTAATTATTAAGTGTGCACACTAGGGTTTCGTTTAGGTTTTCCCTTTTAGGGTTTCTTGATCTCCTTCATAAAGATTGATCTCTTTGTAATATTTGATTCTCTTAATGCATTTTTACACTTTGAGGTTTATAGAACATCTTCTTTGGTTCTTCATATCTTTTGCATGTGAATTATCCATCGTTTTGCATAAATTGATCACTGCATGCAAGATGAATACAATCTATCTGGAATATGGCTCAAAAAATCTTTCTATCAAGCAAAATGTCGTCATCACAAGAATCTTATGAAGAGATCAGAAACCTAAAGAAACCCCAAACCTGAATGCCTTAATAGTGAATAATTGAGTATTATTAATGTGCCTAAGTTTAGCTTAAGTAACAAAGAGGAATAAGTGACTTAATTAATTAATCAATATGATATAATTAATTAAGCATAATAACTTATTACTCTAACACAAAGAGGCTCCCATTACAAAGAATAAGGATGCAACTCTATCTCTTCTACCCTTCAGAAAATTCGTACTCTTGAAAATCTATCTTTAGACCTATTTACTCTATATTCTCCTCTAACTGTCTCTATTCCTCTTCTAACAACTTTTTCTAACTTGTTTCTAACTTTTTACAAAGAGGCAAGAATGCCATATATACAGAGTGTACCAAAAAGAATGCATTGGCCCCCTATTTTTAGGGTTTACAAAATATCTGCTGGTTGCAGGAGGGTCGGCACTCAGATCTTTTGAATATAGTTAATGTTGCATTCAATGTGAATCCCTGCTATCCATGTTGTTGAAAGATTGTTCTGGGAATGACCTGTAGATCTTTTGTAACTACAACATTAACTCCTAGCCTCCGTGTCTATCTTCAACCTCCCTTGCAGAGCTTCCTTGAATGCTCTAAAGCATTGCCATTAATATTGATCTACCTTTGGTTAACAGACCTCATAGCTGTCCCTGTGACTCGTAGTTTCTACCTCTTTTCTACCTTTCTCCCCACTCCAGATCCTTCTGCCCATTGACCGTCCCTTTTGGAAACAGTTTTCAGCCTCGCCTGTTAGATCTCCACACACTTGTTCATCAAGGTGTGCCATCGGCTCATTCACAGAACAAATCCAGACCGATTGCATTTTGTTGGTCCCTTCACAAGGGTAGTCAACCAGTCAAATGCCCAGAGTTCACGGCTTCTTCTGATTGGTGAAACATAGACCACGCAAGATTCTCGGGCGGTCAAAGGTCAATTCAGAATGGAATCGCATGTCAGTGAGACACCAATCGTGTCTCCTCGATATGATTATACCTCTCTAAGCAACTAACAGCGTGACACATGATGGTCAGCGAGACCCTATGTCGAGCTGTATAAGCTATATCAGCATCACAAAATCTATTGGCAAGACCTCTTAGCGAGCTTCTCTTTCTTTGGCGAGCACACCCATGTCGGGGGGACTTTTTCATGTCGGAAAGACCTCACATCGAACTCATGCCCGGTCACTGAGACATCTCTGGGTCGGCAAGACCTTTCATCTAGCGCATTCCACTACACCGAAGGGAGAAAACATGTCGGCGAGACCATCGCTAGTCGGCATGACCTTATAGCGAAGCCGACCATTCTCCCCGAGCTCATTCTGTATCGGTAAGACCCTATTGGGTCAGCAGGACATCACAGCGAGCCTCAAACATTACACCGAAGGGAGAACCCTGTCGGTGAGACTACTGTTAGTCGACAAGATATCATGCCGAGTTCTTTCATTCCCCTTGAGCCAACTCCTTTCTTTCGGTGAGACCCCGTCGGGTCAGTGAGACGTCATGGCGACGCTATCTCTCTTGGTGAGATCTTATGCTGAACTTAAATCTTTTCCTCGGAGCTCCTATTGGAAAGAGTCCACCCTGTTGGTGGGACCTCATGTCGATCTCTTCTTTTCCCCCCCGAGCTCACCTTGTTTCGGCAAGACTTTTCGTAGTCGCCCAGACCTCACAGTGAAACCCAAATCCTTCGCTAATGCTGCTTTACTTCAGCAAGACCCTATCGGGTCAGCAAGACATCATGGAGAGCACCTTTAGCCACGCTGAGGGTTTAAAACCATCATCGAGACCATCGCTTGTCGGTGGGACATCCTGGCGAACCCAAATATCTTGTCGAGACCTCTTCCTTTCTTGTTAGGGAGACCACCATTTGTTGGCGAGACCTTTCACCGAAGACACTATGTTTCGCTGAGACACTTCGCGGTCACCCAGACATCTCACCGAAGGGAGAACCTTCGGCGAGACCTTTCCCTTTCGGCCAGACATCATGGAGAATACCCTTTTTCTCCCCGAAGGCACAACCTGTCGGTGAGACACCACTTAGTCGCCAAGACTTCATAGCGACCAAAACCTCCTTTCACAGATGTCGTTTCACTTCGGCAAGAGTTCACCTTGTCGATGAGACATCTTGTCGAATCCACTTCTCTCTCGGCGAGATCCTTCTGATGACATCTTTGTTCGCTGAGACTTTGATGGATCAGCGAGACCGTACGCTGATATTATCTCATGCCAATGAGACCTTCCTCCTTCTCCCAGACATTACACTGAAGCCTCCCCCTTTTGACGAGAGATCATTTTACTTTGGGGAGACCCCACTTAGTTGCCGAGAGATTACATCGAAGCCACCCTGTTTAGGCGAAGGCTTATTTTAGTTCGGGGAGACTCCACTTAGTCATCAAGAGATTACATCAAAGCCACCCTGTTTTGGCGAAGGCTTATTTTAGTTCGGGGAGACTCCACTTAGTCATCGAGAGATCTTAGCGACCGAAATGTCTCGGCGACCCTTTAGATTTTGAATGAATCAAAACCTAACTGCCAGTCAGCCAGACAACAAGAGGGTCTCAACGACTTTTTTCCTTGAGGAGTTTTATGCTGAATGGGACTGAGACATGCTTTACAACTGACTTCCTTGAGAGAGATCTCTAGATGAGTGATTCAATCCTGCAAAACAAATGCCTTAGTCAGTCCTTAGAGCATATAAAACTATATTATCATAAAATACACTATTGCTTATAATTGCTTCATTCAATTTTTCAAGCAAGAAGAAAAACAACTCAAGCTGAGACAAAACCAAAATCAAATAGAACAAAAGACAAAATTAGGAGGAAAACAAAAGAATTCCAAAGGTCAAAGCAAATAACAGAGGAAACGAGACCAAAAAGAGAAGGGGGACCCATTTTGTTCCAGAATAAAATGGGGTGGTTATGCAGGGCATAACGAGGTGGCACCATATAGAGATCAAGAAATTGTTGGCCAAAACAAAGCTGCATTCAGAAAAATGCTCCTAGGTCCAAATTTACAAAGATCTTCAAGGAATCATGATATATGCACTATTCAAGACAAGTATAAAACGCTCATGAATGATAGTATCTCCATGGCCAAAATTCTATTTACCTACAACCTTTGCAATAAAAATTCCACCTTAGATATGCATTTTTTTTATTTTTTAACTTCCTTACTTTTCTTTCATGAATATATTATATTTTATAATTGCAAATGTTGTATTGTTTTTGTATGCAATTGAATAGTTTGTGAGTTCTTTGGCTAAGTGGAATTAGAGTACATATTCCTTTATCCACTCAATTAAGTACAACTGATTGGCTTCAAAAAAAAACAAAAGGAGTTGGTTTCCAACTTGCATCTCTTGTCACATAAGAAAGTCAATTACAAAGAGGAGCTGACAAGTCATTGGGATGTAGCCCTTAGGTGTGTTTTCTAAGACACTTTTGTTGCACAACTTTCCTTAGTCTCTTTAGAGAAGGAAAAATCTACACGACATTGATGCTCTCAATAAAGAAGGAAAGAAATTATAGTAATGTCCACAAATGACCAAAAATAGGTCAATGAAACTAGAGGTTACAACAATTAATAGTAAAAAAGTTCTAGGAAGAGCAAACTCTAAAACCAAAATAATAGTGCATAAGAAAAAACAAAGGATTCTACCACTAATTAGTAGCAATGCAAATAGCAATGAAGGGTGAACAAAAGCCCCAAAAGCATGTGCCTATGATGATTGGAAGGAAATGTCATCGAATATCTCTTTAGTGTCTAGAGTGGATGAGTCGTCTAAGCGATCATCAATAATTGCGAGAGATACTTGCTAAGGAGCATCCAAGGTCAAAAGGTCATGTTGGTATACCCTAGGAGGAATCAAAGCACTTCCTTTAGAAACTCTACCAACATCCAAGGTCGATGTAACTCCCATAGTAGAAAAGAAGCTTGTAATATGAGTCTATCAAACAATTGGTAAGTAGTAGATCCATGTAATGTGAATGGTGCCAAGTCATGCCAACAAGAATGAGCAAAGCCATGATAACAAGGAAGAGCAAGCTAGGAATCTAATTAACCTATGAAGATTATTGATTGTAATTTTGTATTGATTTGACATTTGACATTGAATCAATGAACTATGAGTATTTTGATTTTTTGCAAATTAAGAGTTTTTTTTGTATTTTTAATATTTCATATATATGTATGACCATACCCAATAGTACCAAACCAAAGGAAAACAAAACTGCTATATTGGTGAACTCCAACTCCAACCCTAAACTTGAACCTACCAATTAGTATTATTTTAATAGCCATCACCTCACCATCCCCCCACCATTGCCAAATTTGAATAAAAAATTGTGGTCCCACAAACCATGTCCTCGCATACAAAAAACCACATCCTTACAGCCCCTCATCCACAAAACTTAAGAAACACTAGAAAATATTTCATAATTTTCCTAACTAAATATTTTCATATGTGAAAGAAAACCAGAGTTTAAAGTAGCTTTGAAAATAATAGCATTAATTTGTTAAACTATAATGCCTTCAAATATTACATATTCCCTTAAAAAATTTGCAATTCACAACTTTATTGTTGCATGGATTGAATACATCCATAGAAACTAACAAGTCACCAAGATTGATGAAATTCTTTATTTCCTTGACAAATATTTTATTCCTATGTCAAATTTGATATCAAAATCTTTAGTAGAATAGGAATCATTCAATGCATGGAGATCTATAGCTAATCAGAGAATGCTTAGATGTTACTACCCACCATTATCTATTAACTTTCACACAAGTTCTTATCCAAGACTACAAGAAGTTACTCTATTCATCATCGATTAACAAAAGGAATCAATGTATTGTTCAAACAAGACAGATGCTAAACAAAACCCACATCAACATATGGCATGTCAAAAAAGACTTTGGCAAAGTGAGATTAAAAAGAATCCATCATTGCAACTAAAGAAGAAACACTAACCATACAAATATTGGCAATGTCAATTTATCTTTAAATACATGTTTAAACAAATTTAACCTTGTAACCTCCATTGGAAACAAATTTAAGGTTGTATCAAATAAGTTTATTGACTCCAAGTTGTTGGTGTGAACATTTTCTACCTATCTGGTTTCCATTTAGGACCTTTTCCACATTGTCAAGTTGCAGAAGGGCCTTTGAGTTTTGAGGCATCACTTGTATAGGGTTAGGAACACATATCATCTTGAGTAAGTAGTTATGCCTCATCCTTGCCTATATATACAAGGGGTTCCACTTGTACAGCTGATGTATCATATGCTCATTATCAAGGTTGTATTGTATCATTCTTTGGCACTATTGCATAATCATAGCTTCTCTCTTGTGTATTATTCATGTAGTGTATCAAGGTTGTAGTGTATCTTTGTCATATGAATCCACACATTATGGTGTGTACCAATAGTACAATGAAGGTGTAGGCAAATCTAGGCCAAGAAAATCTTTTACAACATAGTCTAAGGAACATCCTTTGTCTTGTGTCACTCTAAGTAAATGTAGGGTATGTTTTTGGCAAGTTTTGATTAGGTGAGGGTACTGACCATACTAACAATTGACAAGCTTAAAAGCATTGTACCAACACCAGCTGCAAAAACATTAGCACTACAAAAAATGGCTCTAGGCCAAAGTTCTTAGTTATATAGGCATCCACTGCCCAATCTTAAGCCATTCGTCAATGGGGGCTACTCGCTAGTTTCGTTGAGCCCTAAGGGGTCAGTATTTGTGTGGGGCACAGCCTCCACTAAGCCACTAGTTTTTCCATTCCACCGACATATTCCATTGCTATGCCACCCTATCTCAGTCACTACTCCACTCAAGCTACTCAACCTAGATCTGCCACCATCCAACCATTGTTGCTCCACCCAAGGATTCAATCAAATGTTGTGCATTTCCACCGCCACAACTCTGCCCAACTAGCAAAAAGGCTAGGGGATTTTTTTGTGAGCCAAAAAGGGGCTCTTTTTTCCCAAGAAGCATATCTTTCATCCATGGTGATAAGATCAATGCATATAATAACGGAAATAAGAAAATGTTGAAGTTAGATCACACACCACAAAAGAGATGTTTGTGGGCCAAGATGCCTTAATATCCAATATATGTAGAAATAGAAAAAACCCTTGAGGTAGGGTAATACTATACAATACTCCTTATGAAATATGTCATTCCATGCTATATCTCAAAGAGATCCCATACACACTATCAAACTCCACACATCCTTACAATGATATTCAGCTTTTTTATATAGACTTGCTAATAACATAATGCAAGGGTAAACCACTAAACCCATCAAGGCCTCCTAATTACCTAATATCATTCATGACCCAATATAACTAACTTAAGGGATGTGCACCACATGTTGACATCTACATCCACCTAAATACATTATAATATTAGAACCTTATGTATATAGCATGTTATTCCTCCTTGACATGTTTTATCCTCAAAAACATCAAAAGAAACCAAATACTAAAACCATTGTAAGTCATTACAAGTATGATATCACATCCTATCATCCAACCATCCATAAGCAATCTTCTCACTAGTTTTAGCTTGATGGTACTTAGATCTCATCCTTGATCCACACTTTGTTGCATCCATTTAACTCCATTCTTCATCATATCCCTAGGTACATAGGGAACAAAGTATGTTTTTTGACTTCTTATAGGCATTAGAAAAGTAATTCCAAACACTTTAGCCATCCACTTGGTTTTCCAAATTTTGCACCAAGCACTTGTTATTTCAATTTGAAGTCAATTTTTGTACTTTGACTTATATTTTGAAAAAATTGCAAATATTATTTTTGTCTACATGGGTTCCATTTCTAGTTTATTTGATCTCTAATTGATTCATGAGGAGCCTATCTTAGTCAATAATGAGTTTTTCAATTCATCCTTTTCTTATTGTCTTGAACAAAAGGAACTATAAGTCTTGGCAAGACATCCCGAAACATCTTAGGTGGCTTCATTTCTTGCCCCATCTCTATGGACTTGTCCTTGAACTAGGTACTCATTGGCAGAAGCAAGTATGGGCTAATAGGAATTATCATGTCCTAGGATCGATTGGTTGTAGTGTTGATCTTGACACTATGTGCTCCATCTCACATATTGAGTGATCTCGCACGCTATGGACTAGAATTTGGGAGATACATGGAGATGCAAATCAATCTCCATTCTCAATAGAGCCAATTATGGATAGTTTTGTAGTTGTACTCTTTAATGATTCTAATAAGTTATCATATGACTATGATACGAGCTTTCTTATTTGGAAATTCTTGAATATTGTGATGATATTGAGGCTTCTCCTGACGCTCCTATAGTGACATACATTGATTCTTTGACTTCTATCACTCCAAATCTAGATTCAAAGGCTTCATCTTCTTTATCTACAAGTTAGTATCATGAGGCTAAGAACTCTTGCATTCCAATAATAGCATATTCATCTACAGGTGTCCATACTCAAACACCTTATGTGGAAACATCATCGTGAGATGGCTAATATAGTTGGATGGCATTCATTGAGATTTCATCTCCTACTTCTTCAAAGTTCAACGTTGCTATATGCATGGCTTCTGAAACAAGACGTTCATAATAGTCTTCCAAATATAGCTTCTTGGGATGAGTACTTGATAAATGTATCAATTTTTTCTTGTGAGTCCCATCTTGCAAATTTGGCAGACAAACTTAAGGACATTCGTCTCCTCTTTGATGTTAGCTCCTCTAAGGTTGCATCATCTTCTTCAGATGTCATGAGGGCACATTTAGACCCTCTTATTCTTTCTCCACCTACTCATTTGTCACAATTTAGCATCAAATTGGAGATTCTTGAGCATCATTGTACTGTTCCCTTACCCGATTGGCTCTAAGGTTGTTGTCTATTAAGGATTAACTCTTCTCACAACGCTGTGGTAACCCCTGCAACATCATATATGACATTTCCAAAACCCTGAATGTTAGCCTTGACGTTTAATACCCAAAATCAGACATAATAATAACTGCAATTAAAAGAAAACACAAGCAGTACTCAGCCTATTAGGAGAGAGGAACCCTTAAGGGGCCTACAGCATACCACCAAACCAATGCCCAACCCTTTATTCATGGGCCTGTGGGGCAGATAAGAAGAGCTTGGGTGGGACCCTCACCCCTCCATGACCCAACCCTTGCAATGGGCCTGCGGGGCGAATGGCCCAACCCTTGCTCAGGCCTGTGGGGCAGAACCTGGGTGAGGTTTTTAGGCGAACCACTTAAGGTATGGCTCACCTCTCCTGACAGGATGACAGACATATTGCAAACAGATAATGTAGAATTCATTGATCTATTCACATTTTATTTAGAATGACATTAAAGGAATCCAACAGGAGAAATCAATGCAGCATTATATTAAAATACAGTCAGCACAAAGCAATCATCATATGAATGCAATTTTATAATTCCAGTCCCAAGCCATAATCTATATTCTATTCTATGAAACCCCAGTATGCAATCTTGACAAAATAATTAATAGTCATTCCAACATTGATGCAGTCAATATTCATATTACAAAGTCCAAACTTAGGTAATGGAAAATGCAAGTAAAGTAACTAGATTTCAAGAAATATATATATGAATCTACAGAGCGATATACATCAGGAAAGAAGGTATGCTTGCTTAGATTGAACACAGACTATACAGTCCACCTGGATATAAGGCCATTTCCTCTTCTATTATTTAGTTTCCAAATTAATTGTCTTGCAATAGTTACTTCCTATTATGCCCGGGTCATGTATGCTTTCAGACGAAGGAGCTCAGGATATTGACGAATGGTAAATGCAAGAGTTAAATGTGTGTTGGGTATATCCCCATTTCTACAGCTACTATCATATCTGGTGTTGGCATTTAAACATCAAGAATAAGTGAGAAAGAAACGCTCACATGAATCTCCAATCCGTTTGTCCAAGTCACGTCCCACCTCTCATGTTGTGATTGGCTGCCTCCATTTGTAGGCATCAACCCCGGATGGCCTATCTAACTCAGACGTGAATCATCTAGGGCCGCAACTTGCATCTTTTGGTCATGGCGTGTGACGCAAATAGTTGTTCTTTTCAATTTGTTTGACAAATAAACTTTAGTGTTTAACTAAATATTAGAGTAAAGTGCATTTCATTATAATGGACATCCTTGTTTAATTAGAAATAAAAAAAATGTATTATATTTTCTTTTCTTTAATTTTATTTATTTTATTATTATTATTATTATTATTATTTATTAGACATCGTCTTCTTTTACTCAAGGCTATGACAATCATTTAGAGGATTCATCATCTTTGGATCTTCTTCTTCATCAATTTATGGTCCTAGCTTGTCACCACCTTCATCAGTTAAGCTTGGAGTTCCTAATTTGATTGTAGCATCCTTTGGCACCGACATGGTGACACTTGAGCAACTTTTAGAGACATAAATTCAAAGTTTTCTTCTCTTATATTCCTATTTGGAATGTAAAACTCTTTTGCATATATCATAAGGGAAGAAATGTCATTTGACATTTTTGGCTCATCTGCAACATTCATTGTCAAGCATCTACCATTAGTGCAAATGATTCTACATTGGGTGGTGGGGGGAGAGGGGAAAGGGGATTTTATCCTTATCATACTTTAAAGAGCATCTTTTGTACATTGGTGAAGGAACTTATTCTTGGGGGGTCATCATCTTGAGTCCCTCCTTCCTTTCTTTAACTTCTTTCCTATTTTCTCTGTTTTCAAGAGGAGTTTTTTCCTACAAGTTTTCCTCATTTTCTTCATTTGTGAGAGTTTTTTTGTAGTGTCCCACCCCAAATGGAACAATCTCTATTGCAATTTTTACTCAGATTTTTCTGATTTGTCTTAGTTTGGCATATTGGACATTTCGTCAAACAATTTGCTTGCTCGCATATCTAAGTCGCTTACAATTGGTGTTTTGCATAAAGATCTCATATACTATCTCATCACATGAAACACTCAACTAGTATCAATGAGTTAACATTGCATTCAATCATTGCATCATACAAACATATGAAAATCATGCCAGCAAAATGTATGCATATCTAAAACTGAATTCCCTCATCACCAATCAATGCCAAATGTCTAATTTATAAGAGAAAATACAATGGATAAGCTACAGCCATCACTTTATCAGACTAAGAAGCAATTTTCATACTTTCTTCCATTACAGTTGACCGACTTTTCAATGATATTACAGTAAATGATTACCTTTTGCAAACCCAAGCTGAGTATGATATGAGCAGATTTACCAATAAATAACTCTCAGAAATGTACAACAGTACACTGCCTCAGGTTTACAGATATATTCAGCATTAATATTTGCAGCAAACTGATAATAGGCTTTTACAATTACAATCTGAGCAAAAAGCTTCAGATTTGCAATGTACAGAAATGCCCAGAATTAACACAAGACAATAACTTCAGATTTAAGTAGATTTTACAATGATAGATGATAATGCATGCGCAAATCGGACACTGGTAATAAAGGCGCCTAAAGCGATTATGATTGGAATGATGCACCAAACTTCTTTGTAGCGAATCACATGGCGGATCAGTAGTGCAATGGCGAATCAACATGGTGCAACATTGTTCACGTTACATAGTAGCAGAACAACAACCGATTTGCAATAATTCGTTGAATCCTTCAAACCCTAGAAAACTTCTGAAATTCTTCTCCAATGAAGCTTAGATGTGACCTCCATGTGAAGCCACCAATTAACTGCAACCCTTGGGTGATTTTCTCACTTGTAGGAAGCACAATCAAAGAGAGGCTACGTTCTCCAAGATTGAAATTACAGAAAAACCCTAGGTTTCACCTCCAAAGCCAAAGCACAAAGCCAATTTGAGAGAAAATGATTAATCATGAATAAATTGAAATGCCTTTATATACTTCTCCTCAAGAGGTCGATTTCATATTGTTGAATTTTAATGATCAGATTGTATGCACAGAAATTAATTCAAAATCAGACACAATAACACAGCAGATACCCTGGGAAAACCCTCCACTTGAGGGAGAAAAACCCAGCAACAAAGATCTCTCTTGTCTATATAAATAATGGCAACAATTCGCTTTACAATGAGGCCAATCACAAGGCCAATATTCAGCACCTACACTAGATGCAATGACAGATAATGATCTGCACTTCCTTGATATCTAAATCTGTCCTTGAAGAAATTCGCAATCTGCTCTTGATGAAATTCGCACTTGAATGAAGGAATGAATCGAACTTGCTTGATGATTAAAGGAGTGAAATGATCTTCTATATATACATATTGATAGAGAGGTCGCACCTCTTCAAGAGATAGGTCGGCCATTATACAAAATATAATTACAAAGATAGGAGGTCGGCCTCCAATAAGAAATGCCTTTTCTATTTAGGACGCAACCAATAGAGAGAAAGTCGGCACACATAGAAACTAGTGCCAATCAAATTAAATCGCACCTCTTTATGGATAGAGGACTCTATAAATTAAATAGCTCTCTAGCTATTATTTAATTTATTTAATCAACAATAAATAATAGGCTGGAAGAATGCGACTGAAGCTGAATGTTATCATCAACATATGAGCCTTTTAAATCATTAAAATATATTAAAATATGCCTTTGTCATTTTTTAATTAAATCCTCAAAGTGGGCACCCATCATAAAGTTATAATGACTTGACTTTATAACATTAAATGTACCTTTATTACAAAGTCAATATGTCATTAATATATGCACTTTATAATTAATTATTATTAAAGCGTAACTTTAATAATAATTTAATACTATAACTCCATTAATAAACGCCATTTATCAATTTCGTCTGCGCTAGGAGGTAGCCCACTACATTCTCTGCTCACCAGGGTGTTTTACTAAAAATAGTAAGGTTGGCCTCTATCCACACACTGACTGACTATAAATAGTAAGTATATAAAAACGGAGCCAAAACACCCTGAATAACATCGCCTCAAAAAACGCCAAGGATCTGGAGATGAAAACACTACCAACAACCAACAGGATACCAAGTATCTCCAACACAGGGCCCTCTAAACATCATTATTAGCCTATGAGGACCCAATGATAGGCTAAACCATCAAACTCTGATGCTCGCTCAAAAAGGAGACATTACATTTTTGTACATGGGTACCTCATCAAGCCTTCTTGTTGGGACCCATCTTTGCATGTTTTTTCATTCTCCCTAAGTTGCACTTAAGAGGGGGTGTTGGTGTGAACAAGTTTTCTATCTATTTGGTTTTCTTTTAAGACCTTTTCACACTAATCTAGTTAAGAATACTTAGGGTGTTTAATTTATGTATATTATGTCATATACTCATTGTACAAGATGTATCATATGCTCATAATCAAGGTTACATTATATCATTCTTTGGCAATACTACATAATCATTGCTTCTTTGTTGTGTGGAAGGTAATTGGTGCTACAAAGAATTGTAGGCTCCTATGAACCCTTGTGGATTCTCTTGGAAAACAACAAAGTAGTCAAGATAGTAAAACATAAAGAGCTCCTACTCATCAAACATTTGGCAACAATAAACTAGAATATGTTGACAAACATAACTAAAAACATATGACCTCTCATTTTTAAACAACGGTGCACAAATTTTTAATTAATACTCCATCAACGTGGTACCATCATCAACAATCTTGCAGTTATTAGGGAAGAAGCAGTAATATACTTCAAAAAGTGTTTAGTGCAATAATACAAGATAGACTCTTTGCACAATCAAAATTTGAAAAAATGATAGCTATATAAATCACCTGAAATCATAATGAGTTGCTAATGATGGAAGTGCCAAAGGAAGAAAGCGGCTATATTTAGCAAAAGGTACAAGATCATGTGGCCAAATGGTTTTCCAAGCTGTTTTCCAAGAATAATTAGAGAAGACATAATATAAGCAACCGAAGAATCAAGGAAATCACGAAAGTTCTCAAATCTTTCAAGTCCACTTTTCCATTGTTGATTCCCAAAGATTCAAAGTGAAGTATCTAAATGCCTTTTGCCTATTTCTCTATACACACCATTTACAAAATCATCTCCAATACTATCAACAATAAGGTCAAGCCATTCCTCCCATAACTTACAATGAGCAAGGAAGTTTTGTTCAGGACAGACAAATCATGGATGGCATCACCAACTTAATGTTTTATCATGTCTTGTTGCATGTTGTTTAGTGAATTTATTCTTCCTATGAGCAAGTCCTTGCAATCTATTGGTGCATATTTTATGTTTGCATTTTACTCATTTTCTTTATTGCATATTTGCACCTAGGATAGGATAAGCTTGCTTAAGTATCTACTTGGGTAGGTTTCACATGTGACTTGTACTTCCTAATTGTGCATGCATGTGACCACATTTCCTATTATTCTGCATTAGTTGTAAGTTCATATCTCATGGTGGTGTATCCTATATATACCCCCCTATTCTTCTCATTTTGTACACACACACACTGATCATGCTTAATGCAAGCTATTGATTTGTTGATCTATTTGTGCTTGCTTAAGTATCTTGGTCCTAGGTGGCTTCCATTGTCAAATCTTACATGGTATCAAAGCAAGAGAGTTTGTAAAGGCTTGTCTTCTCAATGTTGAGTATGCTCTTCTCTTGTATCCTTGGTTGATCTAGAGAATCAAAAATGTAGAGAAGAGAGATCAAATGTAGGGGGATTCCATTTGTAGCTTTGTATTGTAGGCTACTTTGGAAAATTCTTGAAGCAAATTTGAGCCCACCATTGAGGCCAAAGCATCCAAGAAAGTCAGTTTTACCTTTTGTTGCATCCAACTTGGACACTACAAACTAGATCCACAAGGGTTTTAATTTGTGAGGTGCATGCCAAATCCATTAGGTACCTAATCCTTCAAAGCATTTTGGGTCAAATTTGACCTTGTCATCACATCCAAAAGGCCCAAAAACCTATAGATCAATTGTCATTTTGTTGAACCAAAACACTTTGCCCAAAGGCATCAAGAAAAAAAATTCCCTCCTTGTACCTATGAAATATTCTATGCAAAACAATATTTTGCAGTCATTATCACCCATATGAATCGTACCTATGAAATATTCTATGCAAAACAATATGTTGCAGTCATTATCACCCATGTAGGGATCTATGTCAGTTGGCATGGGCAAATGTGTATGGGAGGTATTAAAATTAAACTATTTTTCTATTTTTTAGATTTAAAAAAAATCATAATTTAAATTGATCACAAGGTACAAATTGTACCCTATGCATCTGTTGTGTAAAGCACTTTAAGCATTGTAGTGGCAAGTCGTGGCGGTGCCTTGTAAAGCACAAGCCCCTCCACAAGGTCTACAAACCTTTGTTATAATGACTGCAAACCGCCTTTTTTAGGCCACTAACCCACAAATCTGAGCTTGACCCTTTCTATTGGGTTACCCTCTTTGAGAGCAAAAAACCCCAAATACTTAGGCCTACATGGCTCAAAACTCACACACCACCCCTCTAAATACAACCTACCAAATCTCGCAAAGACCTCCAAACTTGGCAGAGGCCCTAAATCAAGTAGTCCTTTTGGGGGCTCCGCCAACTTTGGCGACTCACTTAATTTACTAGTGTTCTCCAAATTTACTGCCAAATTACAAAATTTAACCTCCACTACATTTAGTGGTTTCAACTAATTTGGTGAAATTCTTGCTAAATTTAGTCATGATATCGAGCTAATGCCAATCGAACCTTTTCAATTTTGGCCAGCACTTTACCATTGGGCTTCAATTTTGAGAACTCCACTTCAAAGGCTTCATTATCACTCATACAAAGGCCTTTTTCTAAGTCGTGTCTTTTTACTTGGGCTATTTTTCCATACTCCTTGTGGTGGTGCAAATATTTTTTGATTTTGATGTACAAATATTCTAAAATTTGCAGTTTCTCATTGGTAACACCACACAATTCTAGTTTTGCGACCTTTTGAGGCTTTGCCTAGATGCATACAAGAACCTTTTCAAGTGCAATTTTTATTCAAAGTGCATGATTTTTTATGTACTTCATAGTAGTGTTGTTGGTTTTATTTGATTACAATTCAAAATTATACTTTCAACATTATAGCCCATTTTTTAGCATTGAAATCAAGTTCACTTTGTGCTTCTTGCAAGTGGCAGTTGTACTCACACTAATTATAAAGTGTCAAATCATCTTTGCTAGAGTGTTTTTTGCTTGAGTTACAATGAGGGGGAGGGGATGTGGGTCAAGGTGGAGGCTCTTGTTTTTTGCGTCATGGATCAAAGTTCAGCTCCTCTTTTTACACCATGCAACTACTATAAGTTGAAATTGAAATGACAATTGATATTTGATATCGTTATTTTGTATTTACAAAAGGAGAGGAATACTCCTTACATAGAAAATTACAAGACAATGTTTCTAAAAAGAAACAATCATTAATTGAAGCAAACTAAAGCGAAAATAGAAGATACTAAAAGTAAACTATCGACTAACTAAAGCTAAGATGGCCATTAAATATTACAATTAATACTTTAATACCCTCCCTGAATGGTCATCCTACAAACATAAAAGAATATGGGTTATGGCCATGAATGCATAGAATGCCAACTCCTTCTACTCAATATACTCTACCACTTGAGCACTCTAATGAAACTCTTCCTGGTTGGACTTCTCATCAGCCAACCGCTTTCTGCAATACTCCTGAATATGACCAATCTTCCCACAGTAATGGCAAGTAATAGACTTCTTGGAGCTCTCCAAATTGCCTCGTCCTTTCTGTTGAGTGGACTTGCCTTTGCCATCTTTGGCAGTAAATGCTTATTCAACAATGGTACTCATCGTTGCTCCCAAACTGATTCCTCCACCTATCCTGTTGCAAGAGCTTGTTGCATAGCTCATCAAACTTCAAGTCAACATTGATGGATGTAATATTGAGCGTTTCAATGAAGTGCTCGAAGGATCGTGGTAAGCTTTTCAGCGAATGTCTTTGATCTTCATGAGATGATCTTGCAAAGACACTCTATCATCCATCATAGTGGAAAACAACATATTCTTCAGGAAGAAAGCCCTGCCCTTGTTTGAGGTCTCATGGAGATATTTCAAATGCTTCCAGATCTCCACAGCAGACTTACAAGATGCAATTTCTGCTAACATATCTTTGGTGAAAATAATTTTAGGAGCATAACTGCCTCCCTATTACCTCCATCATACTTGTCATGATCCTTCCCCACAGCAGTGGGATGAACTTTTGTACCTAGAACAAGCGCATCCAAACATCGATACTCAAAGATGGTAAGCATCCTCTGCTTCCACGTGTTATAATTCTTTCCATTGAACCTTTGCGTACTTTCCAACATTACATTGGTCAAAGCAACCATCCCTCCCGTTTTCCAAAAGCACAAAAAATGAGGTAAAGTTTGTGATCAGTAGGCACAACTCCCACAATTTTTGAGAAATCATCTAAAAAGAGGCTCAAAAACAGCAAGTTTTTTTCAAAAAAAACCTTCAAAAACTCAAAAAAGTAAAGATTTTTCTAAAGAAACTTCAAAAAACTCTAAAAAAGCAAGATTTTTTTAGAAAAATCCTTCAAAAAACTTTGATGATCTGCAAAATTTTTATAGAGAAAATTTTCAAAAACTCTTAAAATCTTCAGAAATATCTTGGCACGGCAAAAAAAATTACTACAAAATTTCAAAAACCTTTGAACAATAAGGCAAGACTTTTTTTGAAAAAAATCTTCAAAAACACTTTTCAAGTTTTTTTAGAAAAAAAATTCAAAAAACTCTTTACATGAATTTTTATTTTTCAACCAAAAAAGCCCTAGCCAAAAAAATGGCTAGCGCAGAAATTTCGATTTGCAGAAAACCCACGAATAGCAGAGAATCCCACACTAAAATCTACAGCCATGATTTTGAGGAGGCTACAGAAAACATGCCAAAATATAGAGCCCGCTGCCAAAAAGAACCTGCGATTCTTAGCAAGCATGATTTTTAAGGGAAACGCACTCCAGTCACACACCCAACAAGCAACAAACACCTTCAAAAGTAGTCACAAATCCAAAATGCAAGACGCCCAGAAAAAAACTAGTCACGTTTTTCCTATAGTGCACGAACTTTAGAAACCCGTCAACAAAAGGAGATAACTTCATATACCGAGCACCCAAAAGTTTGCAAACACCCACGAAAAGAAGAAATTCGTCATAGAACTGAGGTCGCACACACAAAAACAAGAAGAAATCTTTCGTCCAGAAAAAAAATCCCACAAACATAGGAATGCTCAGAAATGACGCGATTGTTGCAAAACCCTCGAAATCCACCACGAAAATCTTAAAAAGATGTCGCGATTTCCTTATGAAACCCTACGAAATTTTTATTTAAACAAAAAATGCAATTTACTTCTGTAGAAATCCGCAATTTTCCACAAAAAAATAGATGTGATTTCTACTTGAAATCAACATGAAAATCTTCACAAAATCTTTTACAACAAATTCTTCAAAATCGGCTCCAAAAAGCCCTTTAATTTCCAAGAAATCAATTCAGAAAAACTCTTCACAAAATTCCTCGATTTTTATCTTTAAAAAAATTGGCTAAAAACTTGACAAATTTTAATTAAAAAATTTGTCAAAAAATCTTTTGAAATAATTTTTCAACTTTTCGGGTTAACCATTAACATTCGATTTTTAACCATTAACATCCTTCCTTGAGTTAATTTCACCAAGTCTCAAGTCGGATTTTTATCCAAGGCAGCCATCAATTCCTTCATGGCCCTTTACCAAAACTCGCTCTCCTATTGATGGAGTATCCTCATGCACAGTTTTAGGATCATCATTAGTGGCAGAGAAAGCAAAAATGTAACTGAAATCATCTGGGCTATAATTTTTGGGTTGGTTTTTTCTATTATAGACCTTCGCAAGGATGAAGTATGAGACTCTTCCTCTTTTGAGTCAATTTTTGAATCTCCCCTTCTTTTCCTTGCCTAAAAACCTCAACAGAAGTATTTTCAGATACTAGATTTTCTTTTGCATCAAACTATATCTCAACATTTTTATCATTTTTCTCTTCACTTCCTTTGGTTGTCCATCATTAGAATTTTTTATTTCTCTAAAACTTACATCCCTACCATTGACCATTTTCAATGAAATTAAATTCTAAAGCTTATAACCCTTTACATTTTCACTATTACCAATGAAAATACATTTTCAACCTTTTTTTTTAACTTGGTTCTTTTATCCTAAGAAACATGCACATATGCATCACAACCAAAGATTACAAGATGACTAAAAGAAGGTATCTTACAACTCTGAACCTCATATGGAATCTTACAATTAGTGATGAAGTAGGAGACCTATTGATAAGGTAATAAGCAATGGTTGTTGCTTCAACAAAAACGTTTTCTCTAGACCAACACTACTTAGCATGCCTCTAGCCTTCTCCATCAATGTCCCATTCATCTTTTCAGCCACTCCATTTTGCTAAAGCGTGTATGGAGTGGTCTTTTGTCTTTCTATCCCATTGTGCTTAAAATACTTCTCAAAATCAATTGAGCAAAACTCTCCTCCATTGTTTGTTCTCATGATTTTTATCTTCTTCCCTGTTTGGTTCTCAACAAGAGCCTTAAACTCCTTAAACTTGCTGAAAACTTTATATTTATGCTTAAGAAAGAACACCCAAGACATTCTAGAGTGATCATCAATGAAAGAAACATAATAAAAAATATTTTCCAAGGGAAAGTACACTTACAAGGCCAAACCAATCACTATGTACCAAATCTAAAATTCCATCAACTCTAGAATAACCAAGCAAAATTTTACTCTATTATGCTTTCCATAAAAAATAATGTTCACAAAAATCAAAGTCAAGAGAACAACCTCCGAGGCCTTATACCATTGCCTCTGACTACAAAGCACAAAGACCTTTCTCGCCAATTTGACCTGATCTTCATGGCACAACATGGTTGTATTTGCAAGTAACTTCTTGTTTGTTTCATAGACCATGGAAGAACTCATATTATCTTTCATGTTACTAGCCTCCAATTTGAAAAGAATTTCATGTTAAACCCCCTTTGCTAACACCAAAGATCCTCTCACCATTTTACAATTTTCCTTGCTAAAAATTACATTCATACCTGCATCATTCATCTTGCTCACTAAAATCAAATTTCTAGCTAATCCTAGCATATGCAAAACCATTGGGAGACTCTTTGTTCTACCATCTTTCAACAGTAAATTAACTTTGCCATGCCCTATTATCTTTTGGGTTGTGCTATCCATTGTTGGAAAACTGAAATGATCACCCCTGACTTTTTTTGGTTTTGTGTTTGCTTTTAGAATAAGACAGAAGATGCAGAAGTGCTTGGTTTCCAAGTTTCATTTAACATTTACATTGCATTCATTGTCAAGTAACATATCATTGTAATACATTGCATATCATCAAACATTAAATAGTTTCAACTACGATACAAAAGAGAGTTCACAATTAAAAACTCAGATTAAGAAGTACATTTTAGACCTGTTCACAGTCCATAAAATGCATCCTTTCAGTCATAGAATGAACAGCAACATATGCCCAAAACTTCTCACCAAGAAGCTAATACAAGAGGTAATCAATCTCCAACTGTCTCTTCACATTTAACAGTCATAATACAATGCCAAGACCACCACAAAATGCAGATTACAGACCCCTTAAGCTGCAGATTAGAACTCAGTGATGAAGACCCAAAACACAAGAAATTGGTGCAGCTCCCTAGGAGGGCGATTTGATTTGTAAAATCAGAACTTCACCAATAAATGCAAATGAATAGTCACCATGGGGCGCCTAGCAATGAGGTTTCCAATGAAACAATACCCAGAAAGGGGTTCTTACACACCACGGAGATATGATCTGTTTTGTACCTTACAGCTACTCAGAAATAGCAAGTTTCAGACCTCAGAAAATTATATCAGAACTCAGAAAATGAGGAAAATCAGCTGCAAACTCACTCCAAAATGGCATAAACCACCCACCAAGCCAAAACTCTAAAACCCAACTCAAAACACCAAATATATCTTCATACTTTCACCTCCAAAAATTCACCAAAACTACCAAAACCCCTGAAATGTGATGAACAGCACTCCAACCAGCTAGGGTGGATATTTCACCACTGAAACCAGCAACCAAGAAGAGGGTTTTCGTCCTTAACCAGCAAATGTAGAAATCTGGAAACAATCCAGCAACACAACCTTATGCTGTCAAAGCCAAGATGCTCAAATGAGAGCTCAAATGGGAATATATAGAGAATGAGGGGAGGATTAGGACAACCAATTTCAAATTTCACTTTTCCCTCCAAAAGGTACGCCCCCCTTCAAGGCTCTCCATATTTTAAAACATTTACTCTACCTTATACATCCCAAGCTAGGCATCCACCTATGGAGCCTTAAAACTTGCTTTTTAAAACAACATAAAGTTACCTTTTTCCTAGGCGTGGCACAAGGGGGTCATTTCATAAACACCACCCTCACTTAAGTTATAACGTAATTTAAGAAAAGAAACGTAAGTGACAATAAATCAAATATTAATCCAACCACCATTAGAACTCACCACTGCCATATATAGAAAGCACTGCACTGAACTGCTAGAAGAATTGAGCCAAGACCAGGTACTAAAAATAGCACTTACTAAAAATAGTGAGTCAAATCACCAAACTAACCCAATTAGAGCTCAACTGGAACTTACTAAAAATAGTTATTCTATTGGGAAAGACCCAAAAAACCCCACAAAAGCACATCACAGGATGTTGAGTCCCCTAACCAAACCCACTTAGCCTACAAGAACCAGAATAGGCTAATGGAAGCTCAAACTGAACTATGGGCAAGAAGGCGGCAATAATTCAACTTGACCCAAAAAATTAAAAACTCAAGACTTGGCAAATTCTTTTAACATTAAAAAATACATAAAAACTTCAGCTTGCATTTTTTATTACTATAGTGACGCTGGTATTGGCATCCTCCTTGTCCACCACCAAATCACAGCACACATGAAAAGTGATCTTCATGGTTTTCAATTTCCCAAACTTGACCTTCACAGGAACATCTGCCTTCAAACGCAAAAGAATGCTATTTTTGTGCCCCCGGTAAATTGTCAATAGCTTTCCCTTGGAGAGCTATGTGTCGCTGAAGAAAACAATAAGATAGTTGTGGTCTTCATAATATATGTTCATCTTTTTGTTCGGATTCCTCACCCTCACCCCCACCACAAACTACGACAAAACGATGGCATCTATGATCAGCAATGAAGCTCATGATCTAAATGTTGTCATCTAAATATTTGGGTATCTTGGGCTAAAAGACAACGAAACGATCTTTTTTTGACTCAATTGTATTGTAACACTGTGGGCAAGTTTTTGATGGAAATCAAGAGCATTCTACATGTTTTTGTATATTTCTCAACAAGAAGTTTTTGAGCAAGCTACTCATGAGCCAAATTGACTTGCAAGCACCCACAAGTTTTGCGAGTAATCACCCATTTTTTCAAATATGGTGTTATCACCAAGATAGACTTCACTTTCATTGTATTTTCACATTTTACAAACCAATCTCTATGAGAAGTCATGTGATAAGATGCGCCTAAATCAATTAAGCAAGCATCATCACATACATGGGCATTAGAGGAAGTTACAATTACTTCTTCATTAGAGGATTTTGAGTCAATGGGTGAAGTATCTTCATCATTATCGTGCTTCTTGAGTTATATTGCTTCTTGGAATATCATGTTTTGCCAAAATTCCAACATTTCAATTTTGACTTGTTACAAGACTTACCTTTGGATGTAGATCTCCCTTTGCCTCCTTTACTTTTTTAAGAGAACAAGGTAATATTATATATTTATCCTCTTCATCTATTTACACATCTATTATGATGTTTAATGCATTCAAATGTTCAGTCACCAAGTTTCCATGACCCATTCCAAAGGAACACAATTTCTTCCTCAAGAAATGTTTGTTTACAAGACACTTTGTTTGATACAAAGTACAAATTTCATCCTCAACTTATCTGACTTATCTGATACATATCTTCATTACAGACAATTAATAACACCGAATCAGCAAGACACAACCTAATGATGTTCCTTTCTTTCCTATCAAGTTTTTGTTAGTCATACCAAAGGCTTTTTGTCCTAAACCTACAATTCATTGATCTCTATCAACCAAGAGATCCTTTATCTTGAGTTTCCACAACTCAAAGTTGTGTCCATTGAATTCTTCAACCTCCACTCTAAATGTACTTGCCATGATTCACACAAATCTGAAAAAGAAAGCACAAAAAGACTCCATTGAAACCACTTATTTCCAAAGACAAGCGTCCTCCTTTCAGTTACAACTAGGCTCTAATACCAATTGTCGAGAAAAATAGGTGAATGATCTGATTTAGGAGTTATTTGTTATTTTATATCAGATTTACATCGGGCTTATTACAACCACAAATATGAAACATGAAAGTGAATTACAAAGAATGGAGATAAAATCAATTACACATAGAATTCATATAAAACCTTACTCAGCAAAAACCCAACATCAAGTTAGTACCAGTCACTATATTATCAATGAAATATGATTACAACACAATGAGAAATTTGATTTAAATGTCTTCCACTCTATGCTCCACATCTGTAGAATTCCACAAACTTTCGAGCAGCACCTCCTTACTCCAAAAGCAAAACTATTTCAAACCTCTACCCCAAGCCTCTTATTTATAGAGATAAATGATATTAAAAATCACCAATGGTTTCGAAAACCATAAACCCAAACCCATGGATCCACATCGCCATGGTGTGCACTTTGTGACTATTCATGCGTCTTTGTAACTTTTCACCTCCCAAAGCTCATTTGGTCCACCTAGAAAATGGCACCCAAGTTGTGACTTTTCAACTTCCATCTTGGAGTGGACTTATTTTGTCTTGTTGCAACACAACGTAATGTGCAAAGTCCATGTCATACAACGTTCCAAAAGTTGTCCAAAATTGTCTTAACCCAAGTGTGGCATCCATCTTAAGATGAACATACTTAACCACCAATATTAACTATTAGTTATGCAAGGTGTATAATTCCTATCCCAATAATACAATTGTAAATAGGATTCAAGGCAGAATCAGTCTAAAGCATATCAATCCCAAATGATCAATAAGCATAGAAAAATTACAAATAGTTGTGATACATGAAAGCCAACTATCTGTATAGAGATTGATATAAGCTTATTTGGTAGATATTGGAGAAATTTAATGATGCAGGAACATCTGGGGCTCTAGCAATCCTGCCTGCCCAAAAACATCATTCTATCAATTTTGTTTTCTTTTTCTAATTTTGTGTGTTGCAAGTCTTGTCCCGTCTATGTGAGTGTAGTATCCTACACTTTGTCGAGCAATTCTTGGTGCCCACATTCCTGAGTACCCCCTAAGAGAATATTCAAAATTGTTTTGGGTTTTTCTTCTTTCATCATGCTAGGCACTACTAAAAGTCTATTGGGTCTGCTGGGACCCACTGCTTCCAGCACCTACCTTGTCTTGAATGGTTGAAGTTGAAGATTTTGTGGGGCCTACATTTCTTTCTCTTACTTCTACTTATTAAGATGCAAGAGCAGATTGATTTCAAATAATCGAATAAATCTATTAACATGAAAGAACGAATAAATAGAATACAATGCAGGAGACGCAATAATCACGGAGATGTGATTATAGGCGAACTGAAAGAAACGGAAGCAAACAAATAGGCACGACAAGTGTCGTTACAGAGATGAGCATTAAAATAGCAACTAACTATAATTTCAATACCCTCCCTTAATGCTCAATCTATCAACTAGACCAAGATGCCCCCTAAATCTAACAAAGAAGGCTGCCCCCTTCTTCTCAGAATGCTTCTGCAACAAAAGACAAGAGCCCACTTGAGATGAGTTTGCCACCAACCCTCCCAGAAACTGTAGAACTTCTAAAAATAACCAAAAAACATCACAAAACATCCAACTTGATGTTGGGTAACAAAGTTGTCCCTCCCTGTAGCCAGAAACACCAAAAACAACTGCACAAACTGAAACCACGATTTTGAGGAAAAATCGGCAAACCTTCCAAACTTTTGCAGATGAGCGAATACTCGAGAACTGACTGCAAGAAACCATGATTTTTGAGGAAAAAATCGCAAAACCCTGAAACTGAAGTTTACAGCAGCATTTCTTTTATTTATTTATTTTTTAACCAAAAAAAATGGTAAAAACTGAGAAGGGAATCCCACACAACTTTGCGAATTAGAACCCAGTACAAAATCCGAGACACGGATCAACATACAAAACATTGTTTTTAAGTAAAAAACGGTAAAAACCCTTGCACACCAAAACTGATCACAACTTAATAAAGAAAAAAATTGCAAAAGAAAATCACGCGATTTTCAAAGTCTTAAAACAAATCACGATAAGCGCCCAAATCCGATTTTTTGGCTCCGATACCATATTAAGATGCAAGAGCTGATTGATTTCAAATAATCGAATAAATCTATTAACATGAAAGAACAAATAAATAGAATACAATGCAAGAGATGCAATAATCAAGGAGACGTGATTATAGGCAAACTGAAAGAAACATAAGCAAACAAATAGGCACGACAAGTGTCGTTACATAGATGAGCATTAACATAGCAACTAACTATAATTCTAATATTAATTTGGGGTCCTCATCAAGGTCTCTATGGCTGAGGGGTGGGGCCACCTCATCTCTATGATTTAATTAAAAATCAAAAAAGAAAAACTTATGCTAGCACTTCCTCTTTGTTGGGTCCCACCAAAGCCTACCTGAGCACTACAATTCCTTGCAAGACATTGTCTTTTTTGAGCCCTTATTCCTCACTAGGGCCCACCATACACTTGTGGGCACTAAACATATATAAAATTTATTATTGGTTGGGTAATCAAATTATGGATCAACCTTTTGTTGCAGCAGCTATCTCCTTTACAACTAGGTGTCCCCAAGTGAGACAGGACATTTTGTCACATCCCATTTTTAATCACTTATTTTAGACATTTTTAATAATTAAATAATTGTTCAGGGTGAACAAAAATTAATATTTTAAATGTTGCATTGTGTGTTGCATGATATTGCATTAATAGAGATTGCATTATCTCCACAGAATCTTGATTTGTTTGTTTTGGGATTATGGTTTTAAAGACTAACTAACTATTGTCATATTGCCCGAGGTGGATGCAAGATAGATTTCTTCCCTCCAACGTATTGAGGGAGAGTATCGTCCAAGAGAGGATGGTAGACACAAACAACACAGTAGATGAACCATAAACCTGTGAACCAACACACTACATGAGCTTGTGATTTGTTAATGCATCACAAGCCTACGGCAGCATGTCTAAGCTTTCATAGCAAGTCAGTATGGAGTCTTGGCTAATTTCCTAATAGTTGCATTATGCGACAACTAGTTCAAGGTCTAAGTCGTGAAGTAGATTTGGTTATTATTTATGCATTAAGTTATAATTTAATTAGAGTTTATCATATTTAATATGTATCCGATGAGATCTTGCTCTATTTATCACCTTGGTTAAATAAATATGAAATTATCTCAATTAAAAAAAATTAAAAGTTGAGAAGAGGGAAATGTGAGAAGAGGATAATGGGCATTGAAGAAACTCTAGATTGTAGGGTCGTTTCTATTAAATATTAAATGTAATATTAAAGGTCATCTTAGCTTTATTTAGTCTTTAGTTAGTCATAAGCTAACTTGTAGTTAACTTAGACTAAGCTTTAGTTTGCTTTAGTTAACGTTTAGTTAACTCTTTCAATTTAGCTTTAAGTTTGCTTCAGTTACGTTTAGTTAACTCTTTTAGTTAACTAAATCTTCTACCTAATTTGTAGGGTTTGTAAAGTCTATAAGAGCAAGGCTCTTCTTTAATAAAATCTATCTCATTATTTTACCATATTAATAAAATCTATCTCATTATTTTACCAAATTAACAGGGTATCAGAGCTAGGGTAATGAGACACAAACTCAAATTTTTTTGAGGCAGGGTTTGAAATTCATGATTTTTTCTTTTGAAGATTTTCGTATTTTTTAAGAAAAATCGTGGATTTTTTTTCAGGCAGATTTTCAAGAGTTCCAATTTTCAAGAGTTCCTGGGCATGTGGTTGCTAGAGTTATTTCTGCAAATCACGACATTTAGATTTTGTGTGGTCTGCAAATTAAAATCACGACCTTAGGGCACGATTTTCTGAAGTTTTGAGGTCGCGTATTTTCTCCTCTGAGGTCACGTTTTTCTGTAGACACGTTTTTTTGCCTTCTCTGAGGTTGTGTTTTTCTGTAGACGCGAATTCTCTAAGCTTTTGGTCTCATTTCTTTTGGCGCGATCTAGAGTGTTTCTCCTGGGCGCGTGTTTTCTGAAGAATATTGGCCTCAATTTACCTTGTTTTAAGACGCGTTTTCTGCTCATTTTTAGTCGTCATTTCAGCCTGTTCTCAGACACGATTTTTGTTTCCTCCTAGGCGGCGCATTTTTTTTGCTAGGGTTTCCTGCACGTGACTTCTATTTGGGCACAATTTTTTTTTCTGATTTGGAGCCACATTTTTGAGCTCTCTAAGGGCGCGATTTTCAGATGTATTTCTTGTTTGCAGCAGCTAGGGTTTCTGCAAAGTTGGCTAGGGTTCTTTACCCTCTGTTTTCAGCCGGATTTTTATTCCGATTACAGATTCTTTGTGGGTTTTTCGAGATATTTTTTGGGTTGCCTCTTTTTTTGGGTACATCGAAATCCGTGCCTTGCATTTTGTCCCGGTATTTCTGAGGTGATTTTTTGATATTTCATGGCAGTTTGAAGAAAAAGTCTTTTTGGAGCCAGTTTTGACATAAATTCTGGGAAGAATAAATTTTTTGTATAGAGTTTTCGAAAATTTTCTTAAAAAAATTTACACAGTTTTGAAAATCTTACAAATTCTGAGCCTCTTTTACAGACGATTTTTGAAAAATCGGAGTTGTACAAGCTAATTGTCCGGTGTTTTGCCAACTGATCATAGAAGTTACCTCGTTTTTCGTGCTTTGGAAAACAGGAGGGATGGAGTCTTTGTCCAATATTATGTTGGAAAGTTCGCAGAGGTTCAATGGAAAGAATTACAACACGTGGAAGCAAAGGATGCTTACCATCTTTGAGTACTAATGTTTGGATGCGCTTGTTCTTGGTATAGAAGTTCATCCCACTGTTGCTGGGAAGGATCAAGACAAGTATGATGGAAGTAGTAGGGAGGCAGTCATGCTTCTTAAATTATCTATCGCTGATGAGATGTTACCAAAAATACCATTTGCTAAATCTGTTGCAGAGATCTGGAAGCATTTGAAAGATCTTCATGAGACCTTAGACAAGGGAAGGGCTTTCTTTCTGAAGAATATGCTCTTTTCTATTATGATGGATGACCAAGTGTCTTTGCAGGAGCACTTGATGAAAGTAAAAAATATTTGCGATCAATTGGAGGCCATTGGTCGTAAAATAGAAGAGGAGGATATGGTGGTGATCATTTTGAAAAGTTTGCCACGTTCCTATGAGCACTTCTTCGAAATGCTCAACATTACATCCACCAATGTTGACTTGAAGTTTGATGAGATGTGCAACAAGCATTTGCAGCAGGACCGGTGGAAGAAGCAGTTTGGGAGCAGCAGTGAGTCTCCTACTGTTGAACAAGCATTTACTGCTAAGGATGTTGGCAAAGGCAAGTCCACTTAGCAGAAAGGACAAGGCGATTCAAAGGAGGGCTCCAAGAAGTCTTTTACTTGCCATTATTGTGGGAAGATCGGTCAAATACAAAGGTATTGCAGAAAGCGGTTGGCTAATGAGAAGTCCAACCAAGAAGCATCTCAGCAAAGTGCTCACATAGCGGAGCAGACTGAGCAGAAGGAGTCTACACACTTTGCATTTTGATGACCAGCACAATATGGGTAGACTTAGTTTTTTGTTTCTACGATGACCATTAAGGGAGGGTATTAAATATTAAATGTAATATTAATGGTCATCTTAGCTTTATTTAGTCTTTAGTTAGTCATAAGTTAACTTGTAGTTAACTTAGACTAAGCTTCAGTTTGCTTTAGTTAACATTTAGTTAACTCTTTTTGTTTAGCTTTAAGTTTGTTTCAGTTATGTTTAGTTAACTCTTTCAGTTAACTAAATCTTCTCCCTAATTTGTAGGGTTTGTAAAGTCTATAAGAGCAAGGCTCTTCTTTAATAAAATCTATCTCATTATTTTACCAAATTAACAGTTTCAACCCTTTAAGGCAACATGTTAAAGGAATCTCACCACTCTTGAAGAGTGAAGGATTATGGTTGAGTTTTGTTAGAGATAATGGGAAGTGCCAGCAAGCATGGAGGGATTTTTGGGGCAACAACCACCTAGTTTGGACACATTTTTGGGTAGGATAGCCATGCAATTTTGAGTATGTTTTTTTCCTAAACATAAAGAAAGAAAAAAGAGGGGTTTTATGGCAAGGGGAGCAAAGGAAAGACCAGTGTAGAGTTCGAAGGATGAAATGAGACGGCAAGTTAGTTTGTATTATAGGTATGTCTGGTTTATTCAGCTCACGTTCTCTGTTCATAAGTTTCCAATAACACGGTTGGGTTATTTTCATTATAATGTTGGAAAAATATGCTCTTGTGTGTCCGTTAGTTCACGGCTAGGAGAGTGCATGCCAAGGAGGCATTTGTTTCGAAATTTAAAAACATTCTAACAAGTTCCCTTAGCTTATAAGCTACAACCTTAGCCGTCAACCTGCATTGAGCCATATAGATAAACTGTAATATCCCTAATAGGGATAATGGAAAAAACACAAAATCTCCAAAAAACATGCAATAGAAAATTCTGAAATTTTATTTGCAAATAGATAACACTTCAACAAGCTCATATCTATGCTCAGAATATTTTTTCTGATTTTTCTGTTAATTAATAGAAATTTCTAAATATTTCTGAATATCAAAAGTTACAGAAAAAACTGCCCACAAATTTCAGAAATAGCTTACATTGTTTATTCCATAATTTTTTGAGATGAATATGATTAACAGTATGCAGATTTAGGCACAAATACCTCAGAAATATCTTCAAACCCTAGCCGCCTTTGCCAAAACCCCAATAAACTAGCGTTGGGTCTATCCCACTTGTCCTTGCTTTTATTAGCTTCAATGATGCTCAGAAACAGGAGGATACATGACTGTAGATAATCCAAATCTGATCCTGGTATTCTAAAATTCACCTTCCAAAATGGCCTCCAAACCTGTTAAAAAAATGCAGCTCTGAAAATGATGTGCTGGGGCATTACAAACCAAAGCCCTTCCATCGATACACACCCTTTTGACTAGGGGGAGCCCATATATCTCTCTGAAACCAGGGATACTCAAGAGTTTTCAGACCTTAAGCCAAAGATTACAGCAGCAATAGAGAAAAACTGATAACATAATGAGCTCCAAAAGAACCCTAAGATGTTATATAATGACTCCCAAAAGAATGATCTAATCTCAGCCATAGATTCATCGCAAGCCCAATCCAATGCTCCAAATAGAACCCTCAAAAATGAGCCAATTGGCTCTTTATTTTCCAATGCCCCCTTGACCCTTTTTGCACATGTTTAATAAAAATCACTTAAAGTACATGCATTTTAAGTCATTAAACTCAAAAAGGGGAAATAATAAGTCTTTAGGCTAAGAGTCACTTAAGTTGCATAAAAAGACGTGCCCACAACTTAGAATATAATTTTAGGCTAGGAATCACTTAAGTTGCATTAAAAAACGTGCCCACAACTTAAGAATATTATACTAGGTTAGGAATCACTTAAGTTGCATAAAGAGACGTGCCCACAACTTAAGAATAGAATAGGATACAAGCCAAAGACTCCACACTTACCCAATAATGCTCTACATCCTCTTCCTCTTGGGTAATCCAAGGAAAGGACAGCCCATACACCATTAAGCCGCATGGCTTGAGCTGGGGACATACATAAACTCTTTATATACTCGTCTGGTGCTTGTATTTTTTGGTTTGCACAACTACTTGAGCTGTAAGATTTGATACCAAATATAGTTGTGAATTTTTTAGTCGTTGTAGATTCAAGCATACTTTTTTTTAAAGATCCATTTCCACAACTGGAGAATAATGAGAGTTTCTATAGCTCATTCAACAAATCCATTTTGTGCTTATCCTGCATTTAGCATTCCATGGGGCCATATTTCTTTGAGGCATTTTGTCAAACGGTTCATGTGCCTTGTCTACATTTCCCTACCCGCAAGATTGCATTTGCTTGAAAGTTTCTAAAGCCTTTTTAGCAAATCCATTTAGTGTGTATCCTCCAATCAGTATAACATGAGCTGACAACTCTTGAGGCATTCTGTCAAACAGTTTTCATGCCTTGTTTATGTTTCCACATTTAGCTGCATGCCAATCTAAGTATTTCCAAACATGAAAGGTGCAGATTCAATCCAAAGAGCTTGGAGTGCAATCCATAGAGCTCAAAGTGCATGTACACCATCCTTACAATATCTAACAGAAAAATTTGTGTATGCTTGAATCTGTTCTTTTTCTAGATACCTCTTTTTAGCTCTAACTAAACATTAACATTGTTTAACATGATGGTGATGTTTTGACCAAAATACATAAACCAAGAACCAAAAATATTGAAAGTTTATCAATGAAACAATTAGCTGCTTGTGGCTCAATTCTTTAAGAGGTATGGAACACATAGAGTCCATCTGGATTTCATTCTCATTTAATGTGAAAAATGATTAATCTTTGGAGGCCTAAACAGCCCACTTTTATAATTAATTTTTATAGTATAATGATATAACAGTAGGAGGCATCTCAAAAAGAGAAAAAGGGACACATCAAAATAAATGCTAAGCATGCAAAGAATGAATTCAATACACTAGTGAAAAGTCATGTCCCTTCCAAGTTAGGTCAGCCTCCAGCACCCTATTTGGAAAAAGGTGTTTTTTTAACACCCCAATAAATATAGGCCTATATTAATTGATAAATATTTAAATATAAATATAAATACAATAATAATAAATATAATTGATAAAATAAAGTTAAAATATTTCAAATTTCAAATTGTGGCGCTCAATTTGAGGCCTGGGGTTCTATCCCACCATCAAGTATAAATACAGTTCTGAGCGCCATTTGGAGGTATGGAAGATTGAATTATTGAACTGATTTTTCTTGAGCTTTTCAAGCAACGAGCCAAATAGGACAACACTCCTTGGAGGCAAGAGTGGAGATTGGATGAAAACCCTACTTCACTGGGAATCCTACATCTGGGGTGGCATTGCGCTGATCAGGATTTTGATGTCCACAGATCCATCAAGCAAGTTGGCGAATCACTATACTAGTTTCGGCTGTGGAGGAACTCAAATCCAATCTGCAGAGCACCACACAGCTTCTTCCAGATAATACACTAGTCCATGTTAGAGGTAACAAGGCATCACTGTGACCAGAGCTGCGCATAGCCAAGGAAGATATAATCTCATATCTCAACAGGAAGGTAGTTCGCAGCAGCTGTCTACAGCAATCAGCATTCAGGAGAGTTACGGCAGACATCCTGAGAGTCCTGGCACCTACAGCGCCAGTTAGGAAGTGGATACCTACAGCGCCCAGTGGTAATCGGATACCTACAGCACATAGCAGGGATTGGGTATCTGGAAAACAAGATATTTCAAAGCCAGATCTTATATGAATCACCAGTCATAAAGGTGTGAATCATCCTGGAGACAAATTGCTGTGCCGAGATTCAGAGATAGGGCAGTTAGTATGCGATAATCTGAGGGTTACACACCTCAGATCACAAGGCAGAATTGTGGAGATCAGATTTCAAGGGTTTAAGGGAGAAGATTCCATTGTCATCCAATCGCCTACATCAACAGGCTGGGACTCTGTCACGTTTTTCCAGTAAGATTTGTATTACAATCTCGATCTCCAGTTTATCTCAGATAACTACAACAGTTATTCTTTAAAATTGGAATTTTCGCTGTGCATCCTTGTTACTGTAATTTCTAATTGGATTATCTAAAGTTCTGAGAAAGTAAAGTGCTGCTGCTAGTGAGCTAATTGTTTGTGGTGTAAGGATTTAATTTGAATTAGTTGAATCAGATTTTCTTTAAAACCCTACGATCATTACATGAAATATCTATAATGTAAAGAAATTTGAAAATAATATTTAATAGACATTCTCCCAAAACTTGCAGTTATAAGCAACCAAACCAAACAGTACGGGCATTTTATATGAACTGCTATAGTAACTGATTGTGATTATCTCATTCACTGTCATCACACTCTAAAACCATGCGCTTGTACAGTATCAATCTTTTGCTGTGTAAGTATATGCTACCCACAAATAAATATTGTATGAAACAAAAGAAATTCTTATGTTGAGAGATTAGTTGAATTTATATTTCCCCCGAAAACTATCTGTCTTCCCAGCTAGATTGATCCCTTTAACTTAACCTCCTACTCGAGCACAAAAACTGCTAGTATTCAAAAGACAGGAAGATTTAAAATCAAATTTCCACAATGGCACTCTTTATGAGAATCAAATGCTAATTTATAGTATCAACATTGCATGATTGTTTAACCATTCTTGTAAAGAAAACACATCTTTGGGGAGCTCCTTTAGCTAAGCATTTGTTACTATATTACTTGTATTAGAGAAAATACAGCTTCACTTGGCTTCAGAAACATTATTGCAAACAAAATGATACTAGATAAGCATCGTCCTGGCATAGAAATTCAGGTTTCCTATCAAATATATACAAAACATGTCATCACATTCACCCATTGGTAGTATTAGTCTGTCTAACCAAACAACTTTAGTCTACCATAACAGGCATTGCCCTCAATCTTCTTATGCATATCTATTGGATCTTGTGAACATACTCAGACCCAGAATGTATGCTCAAACCTGAAGGTATGCAGGTATACTATGTGACTGATGGTTTACAGTCATACAATGAATCTTAAGATCTCTATTACAGTATGCCATTGAGAATGGTACATAATCTATTTGATCAATTGATTTCATTATTAAGTGTATGTTCGGTCAAAGTAGTTTTGCTGTTAAAAAAATGAGGAATAGGATATCATTAAATCGCTAATTTCCTTTGACATAAAATATATGCATATATCTCTTTGATGAAATATAAGTACATATTCCATGAATCTATATCTACATGTATTATTATACTTGATATATTGATTGAACCATATCAAGGGTAAGGATACAATGAGATTGGAAACAATTAGAAACAATAGTTATTTTATGACTGTATAGATAAAACCAACTCAAGCGTAAGGACATACCAAAAGATTGGAAAAGATAGTTATTCTTATACTTGCATTATTGATACAAATAGAACTAACTCAGAGTAAGGGATACTCAAAGATTGGAGAACGATGATTAATCTACACTTGTATTAATAATCATATTGTAATGTCCCCTGTTGAGGGAGTACCTGATTTTTGCCCAAAATTAACAAATGCAATAATACAATTTATTTACAAGAGTATTCTTTCACTAAATTACACAATAGCAATTGAATTTAGGAAAATAAGCATCAAACAAAGCGATAATGTAACATGCACACTATAGCCAACCATATTAGGAACTTGAGGGGAAAAGCACAATGGGGCTCTGGGAGACTATCCTCCACAACTAAGCCCAAGAGCACCGAACAACCAACCAAGTCAATCCGACCCCTTGGCCCACAGGCAATCCAACTCGATCATGCCAATTCCTAATATGATTGCTTTATGAAAATCAAATGAATAATTACTAATCTTAAGATTCTTGATGAATTAGCAAGTTAATTAAACAAATAATTATGTTCTTTACTAAATTCACAAACTAATAAATATTGGATTCAAATATGTGGTATACCAACTACTGCAGAAATATAAAGTTTGATGTATCTTACTGCCTTATAATTCAAATTATCACTGCTTTATAATTCTAATTTCTTACTGCCTTCTTATCCAGATCAGATTTCCATGCCTTTCACAAATGAAGTGTTCTCTTTTTTATATCTTAATGGAGGAGGTTGAATAGTCACATCTTTTCATTAGCATCCTTGCCTTGATAAGGGATACATCCCTACATAAACAACCGCTGCCTTAACTCTCTTAAATATTAATTTTTTTTTTTAATTTTTGGATCACTGCATTTAATAAAGATGGTCACCCTTTGCAAAACAGCGCCTCCTTATTACATATCACCTTGAATATAATTTCAAAGGGGGCTGCGATCTGGTACTTGTGGCGGGGCATGACAGCCACTGTTTGTTTTTTGTCTTTTAGTGATTTGTCTTATTCAGCAGCTCTATTTCCTTTGACGGCAATTTTAGAAAAGTAGCCCTCCTTCGTCTTGTAGCAGTTGCTCATAATTGGTTCCCCTTTTTAACTGCTTTATTAAGATTTCTAAATAATTTAATCTTGATTTAATTTTTAAATCGGGGGTGCATGACACATATTTTGAATTGAAGGCACATGAGACCATCTCAAGGTACGGTATACCAAGAGATTGGAACTTGACAGTTTATATATGTTGATCAACACTTAAGATCATCTGTTTAATTTAACAGAATCTAGTAGGACCAACTCGAGGGCAGGGTTTGCCAAGAATTTGATAACCAAAAGATGATTTATATTTTGGCCTATATTTTGCATTTCACCAATTATTTACTCGTCAGAAAGAATCAAGCAAGAGATAGTAGTGTTGTAAACAGATGACCCACATTTATGCGACTGATAATTGAATGTTTTGGCCAAAGTGATGCTATAATTGTATGCATCATCAATTCACTGTACCCACAAGTTTAATTCTAGTTGGAAGTCATGTTAGCTAGAGGATATATAGGGATTGCATGATTGACTACATGTGATGAGTGTGTATATATTCATATTTGCACTTGGTTCTTGAATTTGGTTCTACTGCAGACATCCCTATCCATCAACCTCATTGAAGAGTTGGGCCACTTCTAATGGGAAGATGAGCAGGGGACCATCTGGTCTGTGGTTGGAGGTTAAAGCACTTAGACAACGCTCTCCCTCCTACAGCTGGACAACCATATTGCTTGCACTTGGACAAGATGACTATGACTGATGATTCGTGACTGATGGATAACCCACTTGTAATAAAAAGCTAGAATTTGTATATTGATATATCTTGGCGGATTGGTAGGACAGTAGTCCTAGCCTGGATTGTATCTTATTTGCAAACTTAAATCATGGTAATCTATGAAATGATGTAATGTTGGCATCTTTAATATGAAATGAGAATCTATATGTTTATTGATTTATGTTGTAAAAAAAAAAATCACAAAAGAAAAAAAAGTTATGGCATTTCAGTTTTATTAGATTTCAGGTTATTCATTAAATTATTGTTATTTTGGGTGGCTCGCTACACATATAAATTTCTGCTAATTCTGACAGGCAGCTACATGAATTTCTGTTTCCTGTTAGGAATTGCTGTCTCCACTCACGTAGCATTAATCATGGGATTTAAGGATAGCAGCGGTTACTTTTTTTTTAGCGCCTTATAAAAGGTGCAGAAACTTGTGTATGAGAGGTGGTGGGAGTAATTGGGATTCAGAGTAATTACAAAGGCTGGAAAACATATTTTTTGAAGCCTGTAACAGCAAGCAGTGACTGGCAAATTCTATTTTATTTTGTGTATTTATGTAACAGGAACTGGCTACAAGCCTGTAAACTGGTATTTAGAGTAATAAAATTCCAAACTTATTGTAAGGATATAATTTACTTTACAAAGTGATGTTAATTCATGATATATTTGCTGCTGTTGTGGATTAACTGGATGTGTATGACTGCTGGGATTGGCTGCCCCTCACAGGATACCTGATCCTCAACTGCATTATTTGATGTATAAGCAGTGCCTAAATGGTCAGATATTATGTCTGATGCAACAAGAGAACATAGTTAGTTTCCAACCTATGCAATTGAGGCAGGTAATTATTCATTAAACGCATGATAATAATGCTCTAGTCAGAAGCTAGAATATACAATATAGAGTCTTGTAAGATTCTACAATGCACGCACAGATAGAAATCTATTTATACAAATCTTTGTCAATGAGGAGAGTGCACAGAAGGGCAGGATGGAGGCATATAATTATGTCCAGCATCCCAGTTATGATTGAATACAATATAGTAAAGCATGTAATCCATTCCCAATCTAGATCTGTCATTGAAAGATCAGAACAAAAAAATCTAACCTCAAGATAAGTACATAAGCTAAACAGTAAGAAACCTTATGTAGAGTGGGGTATGGTGGCTTTAAATAGGCAATGAAAAGCATTTGGTCATACATCAAGAACAAGTCAAGCCGCCAACACAATTTGAAATCAAACATTCCACCATTTTGTGATTGAGTAAAGCATCATAACCAGCTCTTACCTTCTTCAATAAGAAGTTGGAAGTCATCATTTAGTTGCTTGAAACCTACTTTCTTTTGGTAGCACCAACTTTGTCCTCTGCCACCTTTTTCAGGATTTCATGAGCTGTATTGAAGACACCAGATGTTGGTTTGTTGCAAACATAACAATTTTTGTTCCTGGCATGATGCTGCTTCATACAAAATAAATTTATGGTCAGCTGTCAGATAAAGACAAAAGGTAGGTAAACAAAATTCTATAATAGCATCTAGATAACAAAACGACATAGCGACAAAGAGACATGGGATAGTGATAGAATAAAAGGGATATCATTTTGATAATAGGCTATGAAACAATATGAATGAGAGCACAGCAAGGTTGCATTTAAGTATTGTCAATAGAAAACATGAGTACAAATATGGAGCAGTATCATCATATGTAAACCCAAATTTCCTCGTGACTGTGTATTCTATAGTACCATTTGATTAGATTTGGCATTTACAACAATATAGACAAAATCTCTAAGTCAATCATAGAGGCCAAATTCATCAAGCTAAGGATTTGTTAAAACTTATAAGCAGATTTCTTAATCAATCATATAGCCAAAATCTTCAAGCAGTCCTTTGTCAAAGAAAGTTTGTTGAGCTACGGGTTTGCTCCAACCTTGAGAAGCTGTCATTAAAATGGAATGGTAAGTAAAAGCCTCTTTCTGTGAAGGTGTAGAACACCAATCACCAATTTCCACAAAAAACAAACGCACTCTTCCAGTATTGTGTACAATGATATAAGAAAATACCACGCTATTTAGAAATAGAGTTCTCAATTAGCACAGACAAACAAAATTCAGGATTGCAATAGATTCCCGATGATAAACTCTCCAAACAAGTAGCGATCAAATATCAAAAGATTCTGCATTTTATTGTTATCAATGACTAAACGGATTTTAGTTATAAACCAGATCGATCAAGATATTTGTTTCTAATTTCCACAGTCCCAACACCTAGGATTCAGATCAAAGTCGACTTACAGACATATATCGGGAATGATCGTTTAGTACATTGAAGAATTCTTCCGCCAGTATCGTGAGGTTGTCGCCTTATTTCCGTAAGCGCTTGCTTCAGTGAGTCGTGTCTGTGCGATTTGGAGTGTCGCCAATAATACTGCCGGCAATGGCTGAGACACCGGAGTTGAATGTACTGCAGATGCTAGGAGACTATGATGAATCTACTGCTGGCGACCAAGATGATCGTCTCTCCACAAATAGGCGTGTGAGCATTCGGCCAGAGCCGTGAGGCTCGCCAGGACAGAGATCACGTCTTTCCCCAGGTGTCGATCTCTATATTAGCGGACTTAGAATAAAAGATGCGAACACCTTTAGATTGAACCCGGTAGTGATAGGCCTGCAATCCACATAAATTTGGGAATGAATAATTGAAAATCGGATGACAAACAAACACGAATCCTCTCAGGCGTTGAAGCTACACCCGCTACCTAAGTGTCTAAGTCAGAGCAGCTACACTCCCTGCAATCTCGGCAAGACAAGAGTCCAAGATTCGTGATGATGAGAGGAAGAGATCGATCCCCTATAAAAACAAATCAAGCCCGCCAAAGAGGCATGTCAGCCAAAAACAAACAAAATTCAAATTTAATATTTTAGTGCCTCAAATGAGGTCAGCCCACAATCCTAATTAATTTTATTATTAATTTATTAGTGTTTAAAAACACTCTTCTTGATCAAGTCGGCCCACTCAATTTGAATTCGGGACATTACAGTCCCCTCCCTCAGATTGTTGCTAGACCTCCAGCAACCTCAGATTCGGATGCTGGAATATTTCCACGCCTTCCCACGTTGCGTCTTCGTTTGGCAATCCCTTCCATTTAACATTTAACTAGGTATTCCGAAATAACTTTGTTCCTTAGCCTTTTTTCTCGAACGTCCAATATAGTTTCAGGTTTCAATATTAGATTGCCTTCGTCGTCAAGTGGTGGTAACTCCATTGAGGGTGTGATCCATTGTCCCAACACCCTCTTCAAACATGATACATGAAAAATATTATGAATTCTGCTCCCTGGAGGCAACTCGAGCTCATATGCAACTTCTCCAATCTTCCTTGTGATCCTGAATGGCCCATAGAATCTTGATTTTAGCTTTTCTGCTCTATTCCCCTTGAGAGATGACTATCTGTATGGCTGCAATCTTAAATACACCATGTCATTAACTTCAAAAACTCTCTCAGTCCTTTGCTGATTTGCATATAACTTTTGCTGATTTTGGGCACGCTGCAAATTTTCTTTCAATGAGTTCATGATGTCCACACTCTCTTGTACCATATCTCTAGCACTCAAAACTCTATTGTATGCAAGAATCAGATTCATGAAAGAAGTAGCCTTATAACCATAAAGTGCCTTAAAAGGGGACATTCCAATGGACATGTGATGTGTGGTGTTGTAGCAAAACTCTCCCAGATGTAGCCATATCACCCAGGCTGATTGTTGCCCTATCACATAGTTTCTCAAGTACCCTTCAATCCATTTATTCACAATCTCCATTTGTCCATCCGTTTGGGGATGATAGCTAGTGTTGGGGGTTAACTCTATGTGAGCCAAATGAAAGAGTTCTTGCCAAAACAAGCTAATGAACCTGCTATCCCTGTCACTCACAATGTTTCTTGGCAACCCATGGAGTCTAAACACTTCTCTAAAGAACAGATCTGCAACTTGAGGAGCCTTAAATTCTGAAGTAATGGCATAGAAATGAGCATATTTAGTGATTCTATCCACCACAACATAAATACAATCTTTACCTTGCACTCTCAGAAGCCAAGTGATGAAATCCATCGATATACTTTCCCACTTTTGATCTGGGATAGGTAAGGGCTGCAACAAACCAACTGGTAACACATTCTCTGTATTATTTTGTTGGCACACCAAACATTCTCTCACATGCTGCAAAATTTCATTTTTCAGCCCCTTCCATGAGAAATGTTCTCTCACTTGCTTATGTCTTATAGAACCCGGGATGGCCAGCAAGAGGAGTGTCATGGCATGCTCTCACAATCCTATCCTTGATCTTGGAGTGCGGCACAAGATACACCCGATTCTTGTAGAGGATGAGATCTTCAACCACCTTGTACCCGTCATCAGTTACTCTTCCTTCCAAAATATCACTAGCAAATGAATCTTTAGCATACTCAGTTATAATACCTACCCTCCAATCAGCAGATATATTAGTCATAGCACAAAGATAAG
>VDFB02363371.1:45690-75088 GCA_007258455.2 Sequoia sempervirens
ATGGATTAGTGTCAAGTAATCAAGCACTCTGCTGCCCAAGCTACCTCATCCCTCCTAAAAGATCGCTCCATTCTTTTTGCTGAAACTACCATAAGACCATTCCTAGAGAGACCCTTGAGGACAACCTCTTTGCCATTATGCTTGAATTTCAGCTCCATGGTTTGATAATTGGTGGTGTACTCTCCTAATGAATGAAGCCACTGAACTCCTAGAACCATGTCAGTGTCACCGATGTCCACAACATAGAAATCATCCCTCATCTTGTGTCCTCCTAAGATCAGCTCCATTTGTTGAATCCATCTAGTGCAAGAAAGGATGTTTCCTCTAGCAGCTGCCACATGAAACCCTTCAAAGTCTTTTGTTCTCAAGCGCAACTTGGCAACTGTCTTTGTGTCAATGAAATTATGAGTAGCTCCACTATCTATCAACACTGTTACTCTCTGACCTCGAAGGACTCCTCGAACTCGGAGAGAATGGTATCGTGGTGCACCTAAAAGTGTTGCAAGAGTACCTCCCGTGGGGTCTCCTTCTATCACAATTTCTTGTTCTCCCTCATTAGTGACCTCCTCATTGCCCCCTCTGGTTTCTACTTCATCATCGGAAACTACTTAAATGTAATAAACTTGACCCCTCCCTTGACATTTGTGACATTCATTCCACTTTTCTTTACAGTAGTAGCACAAGCCCTTCTTGCGGAGTTCATTCCTTGACATTTCATGTGGTCCTGGAGGAGGGCCCTTAGGTGGTGGATTAGAATTAATGAAAGGCTTCTTTGGCTGACCTGCTGGTGTACTTTTGCCTATAGTCTTCCCTTTCTTGGTGGAATCTTCAAGACTTAAAGCCCTCTGAATAGCTTCCTCTAATGTTGTTGGCTCCAAAGCTCTCACCAAGCCAAGAAAAGACTCTAATAGGCCTTCAATGAAAAATAACATGAGCCTCTTGTCTGACACATCAGATACCATTACCACAAGTCTTTGAAATTCTGAAACATAATCATCCATGGTGCTTGTTTGCTTGAGTCTTGTCAACTCCTGGAAGTATGCTTCAGGATCTTTTCTATCAAATCTTTCGGTCAGTTTGTGTGTGAAATCTGCATATGTGGATACTTGTCCAAATCCCTGAGTCACAATGCCATGGTGCCACCACTCATGAGCTAAACCCTCCAAATGTAGAATGGCAAACTTGATAGCTTCTTCGATCATGGGGCTGAGAGAAAAATGTGTCCAGCTTCTGTATCCATGCTTGTGCAGTCATCTTCCCCGAGCCATCAAATGTTGGAAGTGTCAACTTACTCACCCTGTGTTGCAGGTCCCCATTGGGGTGGTAAGTTACTTGGCTTCCCTCCTATCCATTCTTTATATTGTGAAATTCAATGAATGGAAGTTGGTGCCTTATCTCAGGATCAATTTGCATATAAGCTTCCATACTTGTGTTGGTATCTCCTTCTACTAGACTATGTTCTTCACCTCCATGATTGGGTCCATGCTTGGGTAGGAAAGTGGGTTGTGTGGGACGCATAACCTTATTACTTTGATTTTCAGATCCAGAATTGTTGGAATGACTGCATTTCGGGCCATTGTTTGAAGTTGATCTGCAATTGATGTTCTTATCATTCATGGACTACATCATTAATTGTAACATCCGGTTTGTTTGCTCTTGCTACTTGGCCATTTGCTCCTGCACATGGGCCATCTTTTTCAAGAAATTCTCAAACTGATCATCTTTATCTCCCATCTTCTTACCTCTGTCTCCTATTCTAGAAGACTCCACCATTGCTTTCTTTCTTTCCCTCTCAATGGCGCGCTGATCTCTTTGACTCAGCTACATAAAATACCCTCAGGCTGGCAAGGTCTGAGGCTCTGATACCATTGTAGAACACCAATCACCAATTTCCACAAAAAACAAATGCACTCTTCCAGTATTGTGTACAATGATGTAAGAAAATACCACGCTATTTAGAAATAGAGTTCTCAGTTAGCACAAACAAACAAAATTCAAGATTGCAATAAATTCTCGATGATAAACTCTCCAAACAAGTAGCGATCAAATATCAAAAGATTCTGCATTTTATTGTTATCAATGACTCGACAGATTTAGTTACAAACCAAATCGATCAAGATATCCGTTTTTAATTTCCACAATCCCGACACCTAGGATTCGGATCAAAGTCTACTTGTAGACATATATTGGGAATGATTGTTCAATGCATTGAAGAATTATTTTGCCACTATCGTGAGGTTGTCGCCTTATTGCCATAAGCGCTTGCTTCAGTGAGTCGTGTCTATGCAATCTAGAGTGTCGCCAATAATACTGCCGACAATGGTTGAGACGCTATAGTTGAATGTATTGCCAATGCCAGGAGACTATGATGAATCTACCGCCGGCGACCAAGATGATCTTCTCTCCACAAATAGGCGTGTGAGTGTTCAGCCAGAGCCGTGAGGCTTAGCCAGGACGAAGATCGCCTCTTTCCCCAGGTGTCGATCTTTGTATTAGCGGACTTAGAATAAAAGATGCGAACACCTTCAGATTGAACCCGGTGGTGATAGGCCTACAATCCACATAAATTTGGGAATGAATAATTGAAAACCGGATGACAAACAAACAGGAATCCTCTCGGGTGTTGAAGCTACGCCCGCTACCTGAGTGTCGGAGTCAAAGCAGCTATGCTCCCTGCAATCTCGGCAAGACAAGAGTCCAAGATTCGTGATTATGAGAAGAAGAGATCGATCCCCTATAAAAACAAATCAAGCCCACGAAAGAGGCATGTCGGCCCAAAACAAACGAAATTCAAATTTAATATTTTGGCACCTCAAATGAGGTCGGCCCACAATCCTAATTAATTTTATTATTAGTTTATAGTGTTTAAAAACACTCTTCTTGATCAAGTCGGCCCACTCAATTTGAATTCAGGACATTACAGAAGGTTCAGCCTATTAATGTCAACTTCCTTTGGCCCTTCAAATTGTGTTTTAGGGGCAAAATTAGTGTAAAATCCTTTTTATGGGCACATTAAGTTATCAATATTGTGGTATACCTTTTTGCAACACGTATCGAGAAGTAGGCCCTTTATGAGTCAGATTATTCTCGTATATCCCAAGGGTAAGCCTATAAATAAGAGGCTATGCCTCGCCTAATATCTCATTATTATTCACTTTTTATTAGTTCCTGCCGGGAACTAAAGTGGAGGGTTCAGTTGTAAAACAGTGATTAATGTATTTGTTTACAGCCAATTACAATTCAGATTTTTGCTGTATCTGTTTTACAGCTTATGTTTAATGAAGAAAGGTGCACGTTTTTTAGCCCAAAATTTCAATTATTTTTTTCTGGCACTCTCTCATTGGCGCTCTGCAGATTAACAGGGGCTTGCGGGCATTCCTAGACAAGAGAGCGCATGAGTTTCACGGGAGGCTGCTGCTTATTGTCAGCCCTGCAGATTGTCAGAGATGAGAGCAGACAGCTAATGAGCAGTTTGGACAGTTGGCAATTTGCATGGAGAGGAGACATGGCAGTAGTAGAAAGGAGGACACTGAAATATACAGCTGCAAAAAATATAGGCTTGTTACTTGCATACGCAGGAAAAACAGCTTTTAGTCTAGGAGCTACAACGTTGCACTTTGCAGTCATGCCATTAAAGAGATGAGGAAGCAGAACACAGCGGATTCTGCTACAAATGTTGCAGGGTTTCCTAGGAACCAGAAAAACAACAAGAAGAGGAGGATGAGTTGAGGGTCTTTTGGGGTTTCCGTGTGTCGGGTGTTCATAATTTTTTGTATTAGGGTTTACAATATTTTTTTCTTTAGAGAGCACTGGAAGCAGCAATTGCATATTCCAGTGATCTGCGAGAATATGATTGTCATTTTCATGTTTTTAAAACCCTTTTTTCACCAAAAAAAAAAAACCCTAGTTCTTCAGTCAGATCACTAAGCGCAACTTAAGGTGACAGAATTAAGTCCCAACTTTTGGCTGCCATCAAATGTGCTCAGCGACGACGATGATGATGAACAAATTGATGCCCTGTTGATGCCCCGGGGTGTCATGGCCAATGAAACAGAAGTGGCCCAGGTTCCAGTCCTGATGCGCATTTTTTCAGGTGGTTCGTTATTTTAATTTCTCCTCGATTCTTATTTTTGCTGGTCATGTGCATATTTTTGCTTCAGGTCATAAGCAAATGGATTTCGGCGTCAAGTCATATAGATTTTCAGTGTATAGACTTTCTTCATCCACCTTGTAAATTTCTTGTTTATCCGGTTCTGTTGCTTGTTTGGTTTGTTGTCTCTGTTTCCTTCTAGGTATTATGTATATAGAAGACTATCTTACACTAAGTGCATCTTACACCTTGTTCAATGGGCTGCTTGTCCCTTTAAATGCTTGAGTGAGCTCTAGATAAAGCTACAGAAAGTGTCTACACAACAAAAAAGATAAAAAAGGGATGGACATTGTTCACAAACAACAGCGGTAAAAAATGACCAACCTAGAGCGGATTGTAGCACTCACAGTTGATGATGGTCCTCACAAGGGCATTACGGAGGAGGCAAAACCACTTTCCCCGTTGTCTTTTATGCAATCATCAGTCTTTTGACTTTCAGAGTAAATACTAATATAGATGTCATTGTAAGACATGGATACAACAATGAGCAAGTACTTACAAACAGGATAGCCAATAGAGATTCACTTTTTTTTTCTTGATAAATTTGTATTAGCTTAGAGAGAGACATTCGTCTGATTTCATATTTCATATAAGAGAAATCAGGGCATAGTTCTTGATAAAATAAATAAGAACTGTCACAATTCTTTTAATATTTTTGAATCTTGTGTTGTATATCATGGTTTAGCTTTTATATTGACATTTTCAATGCATTTTGGGCCATAAAAGCATGGATGGAACAAATTAGTAGTCTAGTCAAGGTGGTATCTTTTTAGAACTGCATGAACTGTGAATATTAATTTATTCATCCTAACAAGACCTCACCATTGGTTACTCAATCTTAAAACAACGGCATACACAGGGCAGGTTCAGTGCCTTTAAGTTTTAACTATTTGAAACAACTGTTTTTACTGTTCATGTTGATCTAGAACACATGCAATTGATTAGCTGAAGTGTTGGATCAATTTACAGAATGATGCAGAGCTTTTTTGGAGAAACACATCTTTTAATGGTATCCAATGAAGACATTAGCTAGATTTATCTCTTTGGAGCTTCTTGACCTACTTATATGTGATTCTTATTTATCACACGTTCTCTTCTCAACTTCTTATATATATACAATAGCCTTTTAGAAAAAATTGATATGCAATACATGATGGATCTTTGTACGGACTGGAAATTTTGCCTGTAAGTTGCTTCATTTGTCTTCACCACAAATAGAAATGGTCCAACATGAAATTTTTGTGCAATTTTCAATGGAAGGAGAGTCATTTGGTTTGACCTGCAAGCAGAACTTGTCTTCCACCTCAGGATTGTATAGAGTTTATGCATGTCTTGGCGTAGGTGTATTCTGGCATGGGTCGGCTCCTTATTCCTTCTACACCATTCCGCTCTTCTTGCAAGATACATGTATCTTACCTTTAAATTCTGTGACTTGAGCTAATTCAAATTACGAGAAGATGGCCATATTATGTTCTAAAGGGGGTTATATCTTCTTTATTTAAATTTTACTGGTCTTATAAGCATATTTAGCAAATGGAAGTCTTTCTTCCCACAAGGTCTGATTGGTCACAAATGTGTCTGCAGCACTCCCTCCATGACTGTTATTATCTGTCAATGGATGATCCTCATCATTGAAATTTAACAAAGTGCATACAGCTTTGAATAAATCCTTTCAAAAATGTTTTATAAATATGAAATTGTCATAATACTTTCTAGAAGGCTGAACTTGGAAAAAAATTCCAAAATCATACTTCTTTTTTTTATGTATTTTGTCTTGTGGGTTAATCATACATGGATTAAATCTGCCATTTTTGTGATCTGATCTACAATCATCAAAATTTAGTTATTTTATCTAATTTTTTGAACTTCTAGAAAAATTGAAAACACATAAAAAATTCATACATATACTATCCCAATTGTTACTTGCAACTGGAGTTATGACTCTTGTTGATTTTATTCAGTTATATTCACTTCTCAACACACTGGGAACAAAGGCTAAACACATGCAAATATGAATTGTGTAGCCGAGAGATAAGCCTGCTCCTTGGTATAATCTCATAAATAAGAAGAAATTACTGTACTTATATTTGATTTTATTTTTATTTTTTATGTTTATATACTCTTTGGTCACTACCATTCAAAATTTCAAACAATCTGGTGAGTAGATTTTACATGGTAATCTTGGTTGTTGGATTTCAAAAATCAACTTCTTTGATCTAGCCTATAATTTACTTCCAAATTTATATTTTCTGTTGATTTAGGGTTTTTCTTTGATGGTGCAGGAAAGCCTCAGTTGCCAGAGGGCCCGTTTATTTGCAACAGAAAGTGCAGGGTCTAAGATTGTGTCCAGGTATCATGCACTGCTTTCAACTTCAAACTGCACTCTTGAAACTACTCCGGTTGTAACCACCCAAAGACCATACTACTCAATGATGTGGAGCTCAAACACAAGGTACCATTACAGTCCATGCAAACTTGTATTTCTGTTATTTGTGGTCTCTGCAATGAAAAAAGACAATCATCAGCTTAAATTTTGCAATTCTCTCTTTCTTTTCATTAGACTACTTTCAAAACCATTATCTTTTGTAATTATTTGTAAGGACATGGAAAAATCAGTGTGAAAGAGATCATATCAAAGATAAAAGCATCTGGAAAAAACTGTTCTAAACAAATCAGATGGTGATGATAATGGTTCACACAAATGTGGCCTAAAACTTCAATAATCTCATTCCATTCAAACAATCTCTTTCCATCCTCATTCTTGTTAGTTCCTGCCGGGAACTATTGCAGAGGGTTTAGATGTTAAACAGTGATTAATGTATTTGTTTACAGCCAATTATAATTCAGATTTTCGCTGCATCTGTTTTACAGCCTATGTTCAATGAAGAAAGGTAGCACGTTTTTTAGCCCAAATTTTCAATATTTTTTTTCTGGCACTCTCTCATTGGCGCTCTGCAGATTGACAGGGGCTCTGCAGGCATTCCTAGACAAGAGAGTGCATGAGTTTCAAGGAAGGCATGAGATTATTGACATTAAAAAGAAGTTAACATCTTTTGCTCATAAAGCATGATTCATGTCTATTTTGATGTCAACTAGTATCTATTTTGGAGAAATTATACATTGGGCAAACCAAAGTCATGTATTACAAAGGTGTTTCGACCTTATCCTCTAATTTACTTAAGCCAAAAGTGTACCTTTCTTGTCGCTCCACATGCATAATATTATTTAATATGATTGGGATCATGGGCCACAAACACTGTTTTCAAAATACATTTTCAGAAGGCAAAATTCTCAAAACTAGTGGCCAAATTTTTACAAGCAATATACAAAGTTCTACAGAGTAGGACCATGTGATCATGGGCCACACCATCATTTTACAAAACTTTTATTTTGGGGGCTCTGATAAAAGGGATCATACTTTCAACCTTCTCGCCCTTCCATGGGATCTAAGCTTATGAATCATGATTAGGTTTTAGGCCATTGATGATAATGTGTGGCTACTTTCCATAGTCGGCAAGCATATTTCTTAAAAGCCAACCATTCCATTCTAATCAAAGATATATAGATGCCTGAATTACAGGCGTTAACCAAATAAAATCAAATTGTTTGTCTTACCCCAACCTATGAGCTTGGACGGTAGCCAAGGCTCTTATCACCTTACAGAAACGGACCAGTAATTGACTATATTACCTGCTAGCTGGTCCAATACACCAAACCTATCACATTCTAGGAAATCCACACCACCTCCATAAAGAATGGTTAATTTTTACTCATGAAGGAATAATACCCACTACATACCTAGTTAGAAATTTGTCTTCAAATGGAAAATAATTGCAGCACACACTTCGATGGAACCTTGTCTTTCTTCTCTCCATTGCAGAGAATAGAATCTTCCTTGTCTATAACACCTTGGATTGATTGTGGACCTGTACTTCCTCTTCCTCTTCTTTTATATATTCTCAATTTCCATTCATGCAATTTTATGAGTTGAGTCTCTTCTTACCTATTTTCTTTTGTATAAAACCATTGTTCCTTAGAAAGCCTCTTGTAATAGGAACACACACAGCTTCTATGTGATCTTCAACAGGTCTCAGCCTACTCATGGCCTTACCAGTTGAGGTCTGTCTCTTCTTTCTAATGCTCTGCACTGTGTTTTTATGTTCATTTTCAATGAAACTGCAAAGAATGAGCCCACTTCTGGCTCCATATGTATACCTTGGTTTTCTATATGAGATTGTGGGTGTTTAGTTTTTTATCTTTCTTCTAATGTGTATATCAAATTATATTTGTGTTTTTGCGTACAGCTTACAGAACATTAAGTATCAAATTTTCACAATTCATAATGTTGTTATCTGTTGTTTTTGGGTTTGATTAAAAAAAATTCTGATAAAAAAATTTCTAACACAATCATATCTAGAAACAACAGATAACAAGAATGAAGATGGAAAGAGATTGTTTGAATGGAATGAGATTATTGAAGTTTTAGGCCACATTTGTGTGACCCATTATCATCATCATCTGATTTGTTTAGAACAGTTTTTTCTAGAAGCTTTTTTCTTTGATATGATTTCTTTCACTCTGTATTTTCCATGTCCTTACAAATAATTACAAAAGATAATGGTTCTGAAAATAGTCTAATGAAAAGAAAGAGAGAACTGCAAAATTTAAGCTGATGATTGTGTCTTTTTTCATTGCAGCGACCACAAATAACAGAAATACAAGTCCGCATGGATTGTAATGGTTGTGTACAGAAGATATGCATATCTCTTCAAACTGCTCAAGGGAAAATTCTAATTTTGTCTTTTGTAATTTAAATAAAATTAATATTTTGTTAATAACAATAACACAATTATTTACTTTATATATAAAATGGAATTAAAATTACTATTGAGATGTTTTATAACTAACACTTTTTTATTTTTGTTTCTTACACCAAATGCAGTATTTTGCTATTTGTGGTTGTTACAATGTGTATTTTTTTCTATGGGTATGCATTTTACTAAGCAAGTTTTGATTTTTACAGGCATATACAAAGTTATTGAAGATTTTGGGAAGAAAAAAATTATAGTAGTGGGATGGGCAGACCCTGATAAAGTGATGAGAGCTGTTAAAAAGGCTGGGAAAATAGCCAAATTGTGTAGTCATCACACAGTAAGAAGAAAAACCAGAGCCAAGAGCAGATGCTGCTGAGGTCCCTTCTTCCTCTGCAACTACTGTAACACAGGACCCCCCGAGCAAACAAGTCAGGAAGTCAAAGAAGAGAACGCTGCATCTGCCCCACCACCAGAAGCAGCTCCTCCTGAGCAGGCAGAAGAAAGTCCTCCTCCTGCTGATGTACCACAAGCTGGGGATGCTCAGCCCTAAGAAACTACTGATCCTCCTCCTCCAAGTGAAGAAAGTTCCGTTCCATTACCTGATCCACTTGAAACCTACTACAGGACAATAGACCACAACCATCTATATGGGTACAATATGACCCAGGACTATCGCAGGGATGTAGAGTACAGAAGATATAATCATAACTCTGATTACCTTGATGCTCAGAGAAGGTACCAGAGGTACATGGCAAATCAATATTACAATGGTGGTACCCACACTGGAAATTCAAGGCAGTTGACTGCAGCTGACAGCAGTCGTTTTCCCACCATATTTAGTGATGAGAACCCAAATGCTTGCTGTATTAAACTGTTGTTCCTTCCATTTTAATTTGTACCAAACTAAGATACTCTGTTTTTCTAACAGAGGTTTTGAATTCTGTATGTAGGATTTTGGTGGATGAGTCTCTGTAATCAGAGATTAAATCCCTGAGACATCTTTCTTTCTTAGTACTACTTTCATAAATCAAAGCTGCTAATGTGTAGCTATGTCTTATTGTACAATGCTGAAGTTCTTCTACTATATTTAGGCAGAGAATTGTAGCAATGGTTTTATGCCTTATGGTAAATAGTTGATGCAATGTAGTTATAGTTTTATTGTTATAAAAGAGTTGTTTAAAGTGTATTCAATTAGGACATAGAGCCAACACTGGATAATGCATTTTGTAAGACAAGAATGCAAGAGCACGAATTCATTTACATCTTTATTGTGGAGGCTTGCAATATGGAGCATAATATATAAGCTATCCAGAATGCATCACAATGCCAGCATCACCTACAACCATTTCAATTGTTGCACAACAAATAAAAACTAAACTGTTCTTGCATAATTTGGCAGGAACTTCACTGCTCTGCAGCTCTTGTTCTATTTGCAAATCCATTTATTATATTTATTTTGGTGTTTCTTAGGACTGCCACATATATGTGTTGTTTCTTTGCTTATTGAATAATCTCACAAGATGGATCAGTCAAGGATTAACCCTTTCTTTTTTGAGCCATTTCTGGGGAAGGAAAGAAACCAAACTAGCTTTCTTGAAAGCAACTTTTTATTTTGGTTTGAGATTAACTTATCTTTTATTCATGCAGTAATAGCTATTTGATTTGATTTTAAAAGTTAGTAGTTTTTCTTTTAGTGATTCTTTTCTGACTTTGCTAATCTGAGCTCTTTGGGTGCATGAGCAAAAAAAAACCCAATACAATACTGTTCATTACTAAGCATAACCCTATAGTTTCGATGAGAATGCATTTACTGAGTCTAAGATGGTTCCTCTTTCACTCCTTGCAGGCGAGACCAACATGGTTCGAACTAACTCCTTGATGTTGAGTACTATAAATGAGGTTAAAAACAGACAATAGGGATATCTTTTTCAAAAACACAATCATGAAAATCGTTGCTACAAATCATGAAAACATAAAGATACCTCCCAAATTATGGCCAACGCACAATATCAGTATCACTCCCTAAAAACAAATGCGTGTAATGTTTCAATGTGAATGTACATACCTTCAAGGCACAATGCTCACAAAAGTAATGCTTGCACCTAGTAACAACAGGGTCTTGAAATGGCTCCCTGCATATAAAGCAAGCAAACGGCAAAGAATCCTCGTCTTCATCATTGCTTTCCGCATCCTCGTCCTCCCCCTCAGCCACTCTCTGCGCCAATTTTGCCTTCCGCCTCTTCTCAGCCTCATCCCATTCTCTCTCCATCTGCCAACCAGACTTATAATCCCCTCTATCATGCATGAACTTACAAGAATCCCCATATCCACAGTAGCCCGTCTCCTTGTAATCTTTACAAATGTCAGGTTGATAGTCAAATCTGACAGAAGATCTAATATTAGCAGAAGCCCTGAGAGGCCCGTGTGCACCCCCAGCCTTCTCCCCTGCAATAGTCTGTTCCCTTCTAAATCCTGCTTTAAAATCAGTGTATCCATGGATACCCTTGTAAAGCTTTTCGTCTCCGGCAGCTTTGCCCTTGAGAGATTCTTCTGCTTGCTTCAGAACTCTTTCTCTGATGGCTCTAGCGTCTTTGGTGAATTCGGTCTCCGTATCCAGTGTTGCGGTCGCCCTGCTGTCGTTTTGAACCTGAATTTCCTTTGAGGATTCGTAAAAAAATGTGGCAGGCGTTTCAGAATCATCGTTATCTTCGTTACCAAATTTTTTAGACGAATTAGCAGATGAAAATTTCAACTTATTGTCGCTTTTCCTTAACTGTTTCGCCTTTGGAAGAACAGCGGGAACTTCATCATCTTCTTCCTCATCTGCTTCGCGTTTTCTTATATTTTTGTTGCGTGAGGGTTTTTTGAAGAAAGTACATGCTGAGAATAGACAACACAGTTTCGTTGATCACAAAGAGGATGCGAAAACATTTATAATTTAAAAAACAAGAAAATATGAGTAAAACTTACCTGCAGATTTTTTTTCTTCGTCATTGTCCGCCATTGCCAATCAAATTCGACACCGCCACTGACTTTCAACTGCTTTGAGCAACACCCAACACGTATATCGAAAATTTCAGAGTTTCTGAAACAAAAAACATTATACCAATGGCCTCATACATATATAACTTTACAGACGGCCTAAAATGCAGAATATAGAGCTAGTTTAACATTAAATCCTTCATTCTCGGATTTGCAGCGACCGCATTCTGTTGTTGAGGTGCGCTAGATATTTGACCATGGTGAGGTAAATGTTAAAAATATTAACTAGCAATTCGCGATGGGTGTGTAGGACTAAGAGTAGTCATTTGTTTTCCTTGTTACGCCGAAGGCGTTCCCCCTATGAACGAGGCGACGTGTAAAAGCGTATCGACGGCTATCTTGCGTCCAGATGAATGCAAGACGATTAAACGAATATCAGCCGTTCATCATTTTTCGCCCTTTTTTCGTTGTTTTTCGCCCTTGGATTTTTTTGCCTTCCCTGCCGCTATCGGTTTCCGCTCCTCCAAACTCTTCTGCGCTGACATTTCACTTCTCCAATTTGGCGGGCTGCAGCCTGAAAATAAGGTTTCAGACTTTAGAGTATGTTTATTAAAATGGTCAAGATCCTAATAATGAGCACATTTAGGTTTTAACATTAGGGCATCCTTTATCTACATAGTTAAGTATATTAGTTTTATTATTAGTCCGCCAAGGAACTATAGGCACGACCAATCTTAACTAGTTATTAATAATTCTCTTTTTAAACAATGAGAGCTCAAGCATTTTTTCTATTTGATTTTTTTTTTATCTATTATCAATGTATACATGTCAATTATATAACAAAATATATTTCAAAATTCAATTCTCTTCAATCTAATTGGTAGACAAATTTCACCCGATATAAGCGATTAATGCGCTTCCATTATTTCCATTACTTCCATTTCACGAATTTTCTGCCGCAATGACCATAATAAAAAAATATATATTTACTTGTTTATTAAAGTTATTCTTTAAATAAAATTGGTGTCTTAGACATCTTTTACATTAATTTTTCTAATAATAGGTAGATTAGTCTATAAATATTAAAAAATATTTTTTATTAAATGCATGTACCTATCTTACATGATTAAAATCAAAATTTATGTCCATGTTTTTATATAGTAAAAAAATAGTTTACTCTTAAGTGAATAAATAACTATATGTTGTTCTCCCATTTATTCACTTTTCTATACATAGATATTAATATTTAATATTTAAATACATCTATCTAACTTATGCCACCTTTAAAATGATATCTTTGCATCTAATAAATCTATAATAAATATAAATTTGATACACAATTTATTTCATTTATGAAAGTAAAAATAAAATTTATAAGTTGGTAGCTAATATGGTTGTAGAAATAAAATTTATAGGTATACTAGTCTATAAATATTAATAACTAATTTTCATTAAATATATCTACCTATCTTAAGTTATTAAAAGCAAAATTTATATACATATTTTTATAAAGTAAAAAAATAGTTTACTATTAAATGAATAAATAACTATATGTTATTTTCTCATTTATTGACTTGTCTAAACATAGATATTAATATTTAATATTTATTTCATTTATAAAAGTAGAAATAATGACCTAATTAATACCTCCAAATTGATATATTGATGTATTTTAGATAGATATATACTAAATATAAAATAAATAAACAATTTATCTTCATTTAAAAATAAATAAATAGTATAATTTATTTATGTCTTTTTAGATAGATATTTAAGATATGTAAGATATCTATATAAAATTTAAAGTAAATAAATAATTTGTTTTTATTTAAAATAATAAAATACAAATAAAATGTATAATCTATTTTTTTACTATATTTATTGCTTCTATACTTTAACATAGATTTATCTAAGATATCTATATATTACTAAATACTTTTCTTTAGAAAAAATGTACTTTAACATTGCAAAAGATAAATATTTAATTTACTTTAGAAGTAATAGAATATTCTTTACCATGTTGAATATTGTAACAATTTTAAAACTATTCAAAACATTTACACCCACTATCCCAAAATGTACTTTAAGAAAAAAAAATAGCAAACATTCCATACATATCCATATGTTGTACAAAATAGATGTGAAATGCAAGGAAAAGACTCAACAATCTGATGTTGCAGCAAACTCTTTACCCTTGGAGAAAGTAATCAGCACCTAAACACTCTCCAAGCCTTTATATATAACATTATTCACCCTAGTGTTTTATTCATAGAATTTTGGCTCTAGGAAAACTACCAAGTGGTATTCAAAACCATTGATGGGTCCAATTGACACATGTTCATTGCTCAACATGCAAACAAGAGTTACACATGAACTGTACTCATCTTGAAAATCCAAATGTCAAACTTTGCAGGAGAAGCTCAACATTCACTCTAGCTTCTCCAAGATGGACTCATCCTTTTCAATACTCTTAAATTCAATAATTTTTGAGTCCTGAAGGGGACCATCTGCAAACAACATTAGAATGTTACCATGTTTAACTAGTGTGCCAACATTACAATAATATTCCAACATTATAACTACTAAGACTTGCAAGATGTACAACACACTTAGTCCTAATATTACTGAGAATGGAATGCCTCAACCCAGAAAATCTGCCTAGTACAAATTAAATAATAAAAATACTGAGATCTAATGGACATGATAAGCCTTACAACTCCAACTCAGGATAATTGACCTAAGAACTTATAGATGTTGTACTTAGTAACTTTTATATCTTTAGTGTCTTTTAGGGGACATGTATTTAATGTGATGTGATAAAATCTTTGTAACTGCTTTACCCTAGTGGGCTTTGGTTATTTGATTTTTTAGTCCATAAATTAGATCATGATATAATTTAGCATACAATGGTACAATAGCAACATTGTGGATCTTGGTGAGCTTTGACTAGACACAACTCAAAATTGTTTTCCAATTGGCTTGTGTGTTAAGTTGGAACTAGAGTTGAGGGTCCTTGTTTGGAACTCTAGCTCTCTCTGCCCTTGGTCCCCTCCTCCATTGAAATTTATTTGTTGAATATATGAGCTATTCCTGTTTATGTTTTTGTGCTAAGCATGGGGCTATATTGTTGCTTAGTTTGTACTTACTTATGTTTTATGTCCATTAGTTATTTGAATCCTAAAATCAAGATTGTAAAGTGCTTTGTGCCCTACTATTAGGTCTAATTCTATCACAGGCTTTGTCACCAAGTAGATGCGCCTTCCACCAAGCAAGTACTTATCATTTGTGACATTGCTAAAATTTATCAAACACAACTAATTAAAACATAACAATTCTATTACTATTTGGCAAGAACTTCGTTGCCCCATCGCTCTTGTTATTATATATTATATCCTTTAACTAAACTATTAAATACATATATAAAATTATTATAATTATTAATTATTATATTTTTATATTTTTATATAATATAAAATATAATTAATATATTTTTATATAATATAAAATATAATTAATATATTTTATATAATACAAATTAAATTATATATAATATAATTATATTTATTGTATTATTATATATTATATTCTCTAATAAAATTATTAAATATAAATGTGAAATTATTATAATTAATAATTAACATACTTTTATATAGAACAAATTAAATTAATTTATAAAAAATCTAATTGATCTTTGAAGAGATTAGGAAAAAGAAAGAGAGATAGAGGGGGAGACAATTCTATATAGAGAGGTATATATACTAGCACTTGCACCAAAAGGAGGTTCAAGGATTACGTCGATGGGAAATTATATGTATGTTAAAATGTTAGAGAGTATGTGTTTGTGCATGGATGTGCTACAAATTCTAGTTACATGTGGCTAGATTAAGCAGTTAATAATAAGTGCTAAATAATGGAATGAAATAAATTTAGACAAATTTAGATTTTTTCTTTAAAGAAATTAAGTATTATCTGATTATGAAATATTTGCATACATATTTAAAACATAAAGCAATGTAAATGAAAAAAGAAGTTGCCGTCAAATTGACAAATGGAAATAAAATGTTCCCATCTAGTTGTCCAATCAATATTATCTAGCTTTCATGTGATAAGTGAGGTTTGGAGGCTTTTACCTAATATTTTAGAGGATTTTTCCATTAAACAGCGGTTGGTTTACCATTAAATGGCAGTTGAAACTTGTTTTCGAACAACTCAATAGTGGTTTGTAGGTGTGAGACTTGTTTCATGCTCAAATCTCACACTATATGTAGCTTATTAGCTAATAAAGAGAGAAACTCAAAAGATAGAGAATGGGAGAAAGAGACAAATTTAAATAGATAGATATCGAGAGAGAGAGAGAGAGAGATGGAGACAAAGATTGAAAGAGAGGAATAGACAAAGAGAGATAGTGATGAAATCGTGAGAGCAATTGAGTGATTTGATTAATCATGGAAGCATCAATAAATATAGAGAAAGGTTGGTAGATAACCAACCTAATCAGGCATACCCGATCAACTAATCATAACTGATGAGTCTAGTTTATGGTCTCATTTTTGGGTAGAATTTGTGATCTAGTTGTTAAAGTTATCATGGACTTTGACATTAAGTGTTGATACTTTTATGATATTTTCCTCAAACTATAGACATTGGGCTTAATCTTATTTTTGCAAACCTTTAATGATAAATGGCATGTTAAATGGATTGTCTATATTAATTTTGCATGTAGTTAATGAATGTTCCTTAAGGTGGTTATAGATACACAATTATTGTGCCTACTAACATTGCCATGTAGATTTAATTTGAGGATGCTAAATTGAGGAAGACACCGCCAGCTGGGCATGCACCATAACGTCCAGCAAGGGAATTGTTCAAAGGTCAAAGGAGGTCAACGACAAAAGATTCCTCATGAAAACCAAACGTAACCGCCTTGTAGTGGTCATTATTGATGTTGAGAAAACATGTGCATTACTGCAACACTAAATTTGTGGTTGGACATGCATGTCTGACCGGATTCCATGCATGCATAACCGCCACCCCACTTTCTCTATTTTTCCTAAATGGCATCCTCCCAGTTTGTGGAGTTGACTGCCTTGTTTAGTTGATAGTATAAATAAATATTTGATGCTCCTTCTTTGGAGGTTACGCAATTTGATATTGTACTTGCATTCTTGAGTTTCAGTAATACAAATATATTACTCTTTTGTACTCATGATTTACAATGAATAAAATAAATTTTTGAGTTCGAGCATCTGAGTTCTCATTAGTTTTAGAGGATACTTATCCAAGGGGGCCCACTTGGTGAGTAATTTGTCCTTTAGTTTAGTATTAGTTTAGTATTACTTATTATTTAGTAATTATTTAAGAATCTAGCACCAACTGTTCCTACAACCACTAGAATTCCATTCTATGACTGTTCTTGCAACCAAAGCAGATAGAGTAGTGTCATGTTTGTTTGCTCAGATTTTCATTTATGTCATGTATTTCAGCTTGGTGTAATTGTTGATTGATGGTTAGCATTTATGTTATTCCTTTCTAAGCAATTTACTTTTAGCATTGTGTCTTTCTTAGCTATAGAATGAAAATAGTTACTGTGGGTTCCTAGTGCACATACTATGTTGACCCATTTCAAGTTCACGTCCTTGGGTTGAAAATTTAAATGCACCTTCATGATGATTGAAATGGCTATTCAGGTTAGGTTTCCAATCTATGAATCACGGTTGTAAAGGCTTAATTGTTGAATCATTGTAGGAGGCAGACAATAACTATAAAATTATTTATGTATTATTATTATTAATGATGTAATAAAAAATATATTCTAACACCCCCCCTTATTACATCATATGCCCAAGAGACCAAAGCATGAAAGTTCGGAAAGCCTCAAACTTCACGGCTACAAGTGATTTGGTAAGCATGTCTACACGTTGCTCTTGAGTCAGACAAAATTAGAGTTGTATATTTTGTTGTTGAACATGCTCACGAATGTAATGGCACTAAACCTCGATATGCTTGGTATGCTCATGAAAAATTGGATTGTGAACAAGCTTCAACACACTTTGTTTGTTGCAGAACAAAATGGTAGGACCTGTATTAGGAACACCCATACCTATCAAAATGCGACGTAACCATATCCCCTCACAAATAGCCCCCCTTGCAACACAATATTCTACCTCTATGGAAGAGCGAGCAATAGTGGTTTGCTTCTTGCTCCCCCATGAAATCAGACCATATCCCAAAAAGAAAATGAATCCTGAAGTAGACTTCCTATTGTTGAAAGTGGAGGTAATTATGTAGCTTAATACTTTGTAAAACTATCGTAGTTGTAGATTTAATTAAGTATTCTTTGTTACAATTTCTTTGTGGATGATTATCTGTTTAGATTCATTTTACCATTTGTAGAAGTAGACAAAAGATTGTAGAAGAATAAGACCAGAAGAAAGAAGTTACACAACATATACCATGGAGAAACCCTTTCGGGAAAAAACTCCACCAAGAATCAATGTATTATTTAATCTTAGAATAATATTACAATAATTCCAATCCTTGTTTGAGATGCTTCTTTTGCCTTCAACAATTCTTCTTCACAACTTGCATAAAATCTGATAAACTCTCTTGAACTTGTTGCAATAAATAGACAATAATGAGCCTTGTAAACTCCAAAAAGTTTACAATTACAAAGCACAATGCTTATCTCACAAAACCCACGCCTATTCTTTGCAAGTAGAGTTCTATCGTGAAGAACAATTTCAAAACAACTCCTTCATCCATTTGGGTGTCCTAAACTGAAATCATAACTCAATGTTGATTACAAAGATATCTTGTAAGCTTCTCTTGAAAGTTGGCACCCAAGAATGGGCCCACTTAACTCAGCCTTATAAAATATCTTATCATGCAAAAGTGTTAACTCCAAGATGTCAACTTGGGCGCCCAAGGTGGGTCCAAGTCAATCTCTATTAACTAAAACATATATCTCCACCATTCATACAAATATCACACATGATTGATCATCCCAACTTAATTGAATGTATCACTAGTTATCTATCATGCAACTCAAGTCATTAGTCATGCATTCCAAGTCAATTGAAGTCAAATAGCATTCAACTAAAACTAACTACATGCAACTGAAGATAACTAAACCATAACTGAACTGAATTGAACTGATACTGAACTGAACTCCATGCATGTAAACACCAATTCCTAACTTTAGGATCTTTACATGCATTACTAAAGTGTTATCTTTTACTCCAAACAATTAACTTTACTCAAGGTGTGTTCCACCTTCCATATGGGTCCCCCATGTGCCCCTATTTTGTAGGAGCTCTTCATGGGTGTCCCCACATGTTCCTATCATTTAGAATTAATTACAAATGTCAATTTACATGTTCATTTCATTCGAATTTAATCTCTTTCTAATCCTAGTGTTTGAGGAACACTTGTCAAGGACTTAGGAGATACATGAAATAATGTTTAGGATTGAAATTAAATGTCATCCTATTCCCAACACCTATCATCCACTGAACTTGCATAGTACGCATTCGTGTATCCATACAATGGAAAATATGCATTATGCTTATATTTCAGGCCATATGTCACTGTACCACAAATGTATCTCAAAACCCTCTTTGTTGCCTTCCAATGCACAACCTTAGGTTCCTGCATAAACCTAGAAAGACAACTGACAACAAAACTGATATTTGGCCTAGTATAGGTCAAGTAGATAAGACTCCCAATCAACTGGTGATAAAGAGTAACATTCACCCAAGCAGATGGATCGGGGCAGGAAAGTTGCAAACTTGTCTCCATGGGGGTCGACATAGGTTTGATCTTCCATGTGGAATCTGTTGAGTAGTGTCTTGGCATACTTCATCTGAGAAACATATATTTGATTCTTCTTTTTCCACACTTCAAGTCCAAGACAACAATGCAGGAGCCCGAGATCTATCATGTCAAACGATTGTTTGAGATCATTCTTTGTTGCATCAATCATCTACGGAGAACTCACTGTGATGACTAGATCGTCAACATAAATAACCAAAATGATAATATCCCCCCTTGCTCTTTGAGGTAGAGATTGGGATCATATGGATTCCTGGTGAATCCATGGTTAAGGAGATGCTCATCGATCTTGATATACCATGCCCGAGGAGCCTGTTTAAGACCGTAGAGGGATTTGATGAACCTAAAAACTTTGTGTTGCTGCCTAGGTGCAGTGTATCCCTCTGGTTGAGTCATATAGACTTCCTCCATGAGATCTCCATTAAGGAAGACACTCTTGACATCCATCTAGTGAACTTTCCACCCAAACTACACTGCCATAGCCAACACCATACATATAGTCTTGATCTTTGTTGTAGGGGAAAAAGTCTCATCGTAATCAATGCCTTCCTTTTATGCATAGCCCTTAGCCACAAGTCGGGCCTTATACTTGTCAATGCTACCGTTTTCCTTGTATTTGATCCAAAAAACCCACTTGCATCCAATAGCCTTCTTCCCCAGTGGAAGATCAACGAGTTCCCATGTATTGTTCCTTAGAAGTGCCTGATATTCAACATCCATGGCATCTTTCCAAGGTGGTGACTCAAGAGATTGCTACACTATTTCAGGTTCAAAACTTTGCATAATTGTACACATAAGGGCCATATTCACTTCTTCACAAACTTGTTGTGAGTCTTAGGCCCATGAAAAGATACATCAACAATTGCATCATATTTTGCAGCCTTTATGGTGGTATGATACCACTTAGGAATCTTCTTTTGTACAGAAGATGAGGATGGAGGAGTGAGAGGAGGAAGCTCATCCAATGGAAACAAAATTCCATTTGAAGTGCCTTCATCAACTTCCTTCTCTTCATCAACCTCCTGCTCTTCTGTAATGTCCTCATCAACAGGTTCAACTAACAGTGGTGCTTGGCAACATACAGGTGATGGAGAGGAAGAGGAGTTGCTCCCAAATTCCTCATCAACTTGACTACATCCTTGCTAATGTACACCTTTTTTACTGTATCCATAAGTCGATATCCCTTTGATTCTAAACTATATCCAAGAAAGATGCACTTGACAATCTTATCATCCAATTTTGCTCTATGAACCTTGGGGACATGCTTGAAGGAAATACATCCAAACACTCTGAAATGTGAAATAAAGGGCCTTTTTCCAGTCCAAGATTCTTTTGGTGTGATATTATCAAGCACTTTGGTGGGTCCTTGATTCAACAAATACATTGTTGTGTGAACTGCTTCAGCCTAGAATGCAGGAGAAAGATTTGCATCCTTCAACATGCATCACACCATTTCAACAATAGTACAATTATGCCTCTCAGCAACACCATTCTATTGTGGTGTATGTGAAGTGGTCAGCTATCTTTGTATGCCATGTTTCTGCAATAGAGCTCCAAAATATTTACTTGTGAACCCCCCTCAATCTAAGCGAAGGGCTCTGAGAGAATGACTAGATGACCATTCTACAAGAGCTCTAAACTCCTTGAATTTCTCCAATGATTCAAGCTTGTGAGCCAAACAATAGACCCACATTTTTCTTGTATAATCATCCACAAAGAGAAGAAAATAATGGGCATTCTGATGATTGTAAGGCATAGGTCTGCAGAGATTGGTGTGAACCAATTCTAAGGGACTAGAGGCTTGGTTTTCTATAACAGGAAAAGGATCCCTATGGTGTTTCCCTACAAGACAATGTGAGTAGATAACTTCTAATTTTTGAATGGGAGGAAGTCCTCTTACCATATTTCTCTTACTCAATGCAAGAAGATAACCAATGCTAAGATGACCAAACCTTTTATGCCAAAGAGCTATGGATGTGTTGGTTTTACTACAAGGGCTTGATCTTCATTTGAAGCATGATCAACCAATTGAAACATCTTACCTACCCCTGACACATGAGCTACAACTGCCCCATCGTGAGTTTTGTCTTTAATAAGACAAAGTTTCTCACCATTGAGTTGATCAAATTCAACTTGTAGATTGTGCTCAAGTAATTGAATTATTGAAAGTAGGTTATTAGTAAGCCCAGGTACATACAAAACCTTTGTAAGTTGACATGTATGAGTTCTCAATGCAAGTGAAATATCACCAATTCATTGAACTTTATATGAGGTGTCATCACCCAATGAAACATGCCCATAGGAGGTGGATGGAGTTATGGCACAAAACCATTTTTGTTCCCCTGTCATATGCCTGGATGCACCAAAATCAACATACCAGACTGAATTATTAGTTGTGGAAGCCTTTGTTTCTGCAGCATACAAAAAATCTTCTTCATTTGAATTATATGTGGATGTAACATTTATTTGCTGTTTGTTGGGATTTTTCTACCATTATGGATTTTTCTTCTTATCCCCTTGGAAAGATTTTTGTGGCTTTTTGCTACTGGATTCACTATTGGCATAAGAATTATACTAGCACTATTTGAGTTCATGACCCTTTCTACCACAAATGAGGCATTCTTTTTCTTGTTGGAAGCGTTGTCTTGACTTTGATTTGATTGTATTGATGGACCACTTCAACTATCAGGTTGTTTTCCCTTTTGTTTTGTTGGAAGGGCCTGATTTTCTTGAGTATCAGTCTCACCAAACATTGCTTCTTCCTATTGAAGCAAGTTGACCAATTCTTCAAACGAGGGTGTTTTATGTGCCACATTTAAACATGTTATAAACACTCTAAACAAAGGGGGAAGTGCTCTCGAGACTATTGGTACAAGAGCATCATCTGTGACTTCTTCCCCTAATGCTTGAAGTGTAGTTCTCAATTCAACAACTCTTCTAAAGAAAGATTCTACCTTTTCACCATTTTGCATTTGGAGACAATGTAACTGACGTTGCAGATGAAGTATTTGGTTCTTGTTTTTAGCCTCATAGACAATTTTGAGGCAGTCCTAGGCATCTTTTGTAGAGGTTGATGTGAGGTTGAACCTCATCTGACACACTAAAAAGGATGATTAATTTGGATTTTTTATTGGCCTTGTGAAATTTATTTTGATCATCATTGGTTGTAGTTGGTCCGGTTGTGTTTCCCTGAACAATGTCCCAAAGGTCTTCAAATTCTAATTGCATTTGGACATTGGTTTTCCAAGCAGCATAGTTTTCACCCTTTAGGAGTTGGGAATTAGGTAGGAGGAATTTTGGTGCACTAGGAGCCATTTTTATTTTGTTTGAATTATCCTTATAACTCTTATTGAACTCAAAATTCTAAATTTGTCTTTCAGAAAATAAACACTCTAAATTTTTGAAACTTAAATGTAGAGATAATAACTTAGAATAATATTTGTTGTCTTTTAGAAAATGTAAGCAACAGATGCTTCCAAGTTTCAAAATTTGAGTGCAACAAAAAATTCTACTTCTTTCTATTAAAAGAAACAATGTGAAGAAAAAATGCACCTTTCAATAATTTGAAATCACCGTATGCCAATTCTAGAACAAAAAATAGAGAAAGTTTCATAGCCAAAATGAAATCTATGCTTATATCTTCCCATATAAGCATTATCTCAAAACCCTCTTTGTTTCCTTCCACGTGAGAACAATTGAGTGATTTTATTAATCATGGAAGCATCAATAAATATAGAGAAAGGTTGGTGGATAACAAACTTGATTGGGCATACCCAATCAACTAATCATAACTATAAAATTAGTTATGTATTATTATTATTAATGATGTAATAAAAAATCTATTCTAACAGATAGAGCATGAGAGAGAGAAATAAAAGAGATACAAAGGAAAAGAGAGAGGAAGAGAAACCAACTTTTGATTGTTGTTTCATGTCAACAATTTAAGGATGGCATGTGTCTTTGGGGAGTTATGCTAAAGGCAACATGTCATTTGATTATAGTCCCTCAATGGGGTAATGAAAAAATTTAGCTATCTAACTATCTCTAACTTGATGACTTTCTTCCAAATGATTACAAATTCTCTTAAATATGATTCTCCAACTCCAACAAGGGTTCACATCGGCCATAAGGGTTTACAAAATCCAATGAATGATCACACATGAAGGTCAACCTTAAAACATGAAAGATAATCCTTCGCGAAATGAAATGAATTACGAATCTCCAAGATAGATCCCATTGGACCCAAAATGTGTGTATGGTGTCCCATTAAGCTCTGCATGCTCTGTAATAGGTCTACACTAAGAATTTTGGACCAAGTCGGCCCCGAATGTATTGACTGTGAATTACAGTGAAATTATGAGATCGATAACTTTCTGTAGACAAATGCAAATGATCTGAAATCTGGATATGTTGTAGATGACCTCATGTAGATGCTATATCCTACTTCGTGAGTTGATAAATAATAATGCAGTGAAATGTGAAATGAAATATAGAAACTACTATTGAATGAAATGCAAGAAAGGAAATGTTTTTGGTTGATACATGATTGCTTTACAACCAGGGATGCTCCTGCATCAGACACCTGAGGTTGGAAGAAAAGTGAGTCCCTCACTTTCTAGGACTAAGAGGAAAACCAAGACGGTCCACCTCAGCCTAAGAAATCCAAGATGAATCTTCCATTGGTCTGCCTTTCCACTTTACTAAGAATTCCTTGTATTGCTTGTTTCTAGTGTTCCTTCTGGTTATGGTATCCAAAATTTGTTGAATCTCCTTCATTGGTTGATGTGCTAATTGCTCCTTTAAATATACGTCATTGCTACTACTACTTGATTTTCCTTCATGATACTCATATATATTTGCAATATTGAAAATATGTGATATACCCAATGTCTCTAGTAACTCCACTTCATATGCATTTCTAGACTCAAACTTCCTAAGAATCTTACATAGTCCAAACTTCCTCATCTTCAGCTTATTGTATGCTCCAACTAGAAATCTCTCCTTTCTCAGATATACCATCACTACATCTCCAACATCAAACTCTTTATGTCTCCTTTTCTCATTTTCCTTCTCCTTATACTTATTGTTCATGTCTTCCAAATGCTTCCAGACGTGATTATGCAATGTCTCCATGAAATATGCAAACTCTTTTGCCTCTACACTCATCTTGTTTTCCATACTGATGTCTCTTAGTTCTGCAACTCTTTTGGGATGTACTCTGGTCACAATCTCATGGTATTTTCCTTGTACTTCAGCTCACTGAATTATTGTATGCAAATTCTACATGTGATAGAACTATGTCCCAATTTCTTGCCTTCTCACCAACTAAACATCTCAACAAGTTACCCAAACTTCTATTTATTACGTCTGTTTTTCCATCTGTTTCTGGGTGATATGTTGAACTGAACTTTAGGTCTATCTTCATCTTCTTCCACAATGTTCTCCAAAATTATCCAATGAATTTAGTATCCATGTCTGAAACTATACTCTTAGTTAATCCTTGCAATCTCACAATATCCTTGAAAAACAAGTCAACAACATGCACAACATCATTAATCTTCTTGCAAGGAATGAAATCTATCATTTTAGAAAACATTTCCATACTACCATTATAGAATCATATCCTCTTTGTGTTCTTGGCAATTCCAATATGAAATATATGCTTATATCTTCCTAAGATCTCTCTGGTGATGTTAAAGGCTTGTACAATCTAGTATTTTGACTACTCCCTTTTGCAACTTGACAAATTCTGCAACTTCGAACATACTTCCTGGCATCCTTGTATATCTAAGGCCAAAAATAGTGTTCACTCACCAAAGTTGTTGTCTTATCAACTCCAAAATGTCCTACTAGTCCTCCACTATGCTTCTCCTTGATCATATTCTCCCTCATTGAACTCCTCATAATGCACAACTGATTTCCTTTGAACAAAATGCCTTCCTAAATGAAATAATCCAACCATTGGCTCTGGTATATCACTACTATTTCCTTACATGCTTCCAAGCTTCGAAAAAATCTACATCATCCTCATACATGTGTTTCAGTTCTTCAAAACCCAATACTTGTATCCTCATCTTTGACAACAAATTCCTTCTCTTGCTCAATGCATTAGCAACTTTGTTTGACTTGCCACTCCTATGCTTCAACAAAAATGTATAACTCTACAAGAACTCGACCCATCTCATATGTTTCCAGTTCAACTTCCTTGACTGTTCAACTACTGCAAAGCTTGATAATCAATGTATAGCACAAATTCCTTAGGTAACAAGTAATGTCTCCACTTCTTCGAGGCTTGAACTATGGCATATAATCTTTATAATAAACTAAATATGTGCTTCTACCATCATTCAAATTCTCACTGAAATAAGCTATAGGCCTTCCTTCTTGACTCAACGCTACTCCTATTGCATTTCCACTTGCATCACAATCAACTTTAAATACTTTGTCAAAATCAGGTAATGCTAACACTGGTTGCTCTATCACCTTTTGCTTCAACAATTCAAAACTCCTTTATGCTTTGGATGTCCACTTAATATCATTCTTATCTCATCTAATTGTCTTTGTTATGGGTATACAAATACTACTAAATTTTTTGATAAACTTCTGATAGAAACTTTCTAATCCATGGAATGATCTTACTTCTCCAATGTTCATCGATGTAGGCCAATCAACTATTACTCTTACTTTTTCAAGATCCATCTTCAGTCCTTTAGGAGAAATAACAAAACCCAAATATACCAACCCTATCTTAAAAAAATCTACACTTCTTGACATTAATTGAAACAACTTCTCTTCTCTCAACTTATGTAATACTTTCTAGATGTGCCACAAATGTTCTTGTCTAGTCTTATTGAAAATCAAAATATCATCCAAGTAAACAAGGACAAACTTGCCCAAGAATTTCTTCAATACCTCATTCATCAATCTCATGAAAGTGCTCGGCACATTGGTCAATCCAAAAGGCATTACTAAACATTCATATAATCCTTCATTTGTTTTAAATGTAGTCTCCCATTCATCTCCTTCTTTGATCCTGATATGATGGTATCCACTCTTTAGGTCAATCTTGGTTAAAAATACTTTGCTCCACTCAAATAGTCCATAATGTCATCCATCCTTGGCAATGAAAATCTATACTTGACAGTGATCCTATTGATTGCTCTTGAATATGTACACATTCTCCATTCTCCATCTTTCTTTGGTGCAAGTACAATAGGTACCACACATGGGATTAAACTTTCTCTAATCAATCATTTCTTCAATAATTCTTGTATCTACTGGTTCAATTCTCTATTCTTTGTCGGTTTCATTATGTGTGCTACCTTGTTTGGAAAACTTTCTCTCACTATTAGATCTATATTATGACCAATACTCTGGACTGGGGGTAGACCATCTTGTACATTCTTTCACATGATGTCTTCATACTTTGTCAACAGTTATGCTACTTCTCCACTCTCTGTGGTAGGAATATCTACCTCTGGCTTACCACCCTTCTTTGGAATCAATGCAAAACACATATTTCCATGCCTCAATCCATCTAGAAATTTCCTTCCATCTACCAAACACAGTCTGGTAGTGCTACAAGCTTCACTTTTATCTTTTTCCTCTAAAGGTATTAACTTGACTCTTTTTCCATTTGAAGTCGGAGTATAAGTATTTCTTCTTCCATCATGAATTGCTTTCTTATCATATTTCCATGGTCTTCCTAACAGTAAATGACATTCATCCATAGGCATAATATCACACAATACTTCATCCCTATATGATCCTATATGAAATTTCACCAAACATTTCCCATTCACCAATATTTTATGCTCATCTTGAATCCATGCTATCCTATAGGGGTTTGGATGTTTCAATCTCTATAAATTCAACTTGGTCACCATCTCTTTTGAAACTAGATTATTGGTACTACCACTATCAATGATAACTTTACATACCTTTCCTCCAGACTTACATTGTGTTCTAAAAAAATTCAACATTTTCTTCATCTACATAAGCTGCTCTTCTAGTATGCCCAGTCTTCTTTATGGTACTTCCTTGATGGCACTCAAATGTTCTATATCCTTCACCTCCATACTTGAAATAGGTTCCTTTGAATGGTCCCTTCTCAAATCTTCCTTCATCCCTCCAGTATCCATCATTGTAGTAAGAATTATGACCTCCTATGTCACTGTGATAGTAATTTCTATCTTCTCTTACTCTGTGATATGAATTGTAATCCTTTTCTTCGCTTTGCAAGGGTTTTCCATCTTTGTTCTACTTTACATAAGGTCTTCTTTCTCCAGATTTTGATCCGCTCCTCTGGAATCTTCCTCTTGTATTTCTTTATCTTTGTTCAGCTTCTCTTCCACCTTTAATGCAAACTGATATGCTTCTTCAATTGATGCCATCTTCACCAGGATCAATTATTTTTTGAATGTTTTTTCTTAGTCCATTGATGTATCTTGCAACCTTTTCTTTTCTTGCTTCACTATGATTGATTCCAATGATCATCTTGAAGAGTTCTCCAGTATATTCCTTCACATATTTCTCCTTTTGTCTTAGGTTCTGTAATTTTTTCAATAATTTCAGTTCATAATCAATAGGTATGAATTGATTCTTTAGTTTTGTCACCATTCTATCCCATTTGATGATTTTCTCCTTTTCTCTTTTATTTCTATCCAATTGAACTTCTTTCCACCATAAAGCAACATGACCTTTCAACTTTGTTTTTGCAAATCTCACTCTTTTTGGATCTTCAATTTCTTCATATTTGAAGTATTCCTCCATTTCATTGATCTAATCAATCCACTCTTCAGGGTTTAAATTTCCCACGTAAATTTGAATTTCAACTCTAGGTCACTTACCAATTTTGGAAATAGCTTTCAACATCTTTACTTGATACGATTCTTCTTCTTATTCACCTAGGGCTTCTTCAATTTGATTTGCAACATGATCTACTACATCATCGCTTTCATTCTCATGTCTAGGGTTTAGGCCTCACCTTCTATCTTCTTCTATTGGATCTAATTGGACTCACATTTCATGCATCATTTCCAACATTTCATCCATTCTTCCAGTGACATTCACCATAGTAGATGCTCTCCTCAGGGACATCTCTGCCCTTGAATTCAATGCAACTACCTCAGTTCAGCGAACTAGCTACAAGGGTTTCAATTGCCTCATAGTCAGCGATTTGTTGAAAACACATGCAGTCTGCCTCAAGTCAGTGATCTGTTCACCACAAGGAATGCTTTCAAGACTCGCAAAATCGCTTTGATACCACTTGGTGTAGTCACGAATGGAGGGTTTAGGAAGAACAGTCCAAACCATGCAGCTTAGAGTCAACACAACGAAAATAACACAAATAAATGTTCTACAAATATGAATCTTTATTGAATTGGCAATCTTACATGCAATGTGTGTCTCTTGGGAGAATAACTAGGGCTCATAGGCCTGCCACAAGGGAATTCAACATTACAACTAGACAAAGGCCTTATTACAGTCCCTTAATGGGGTAATGCGAAAAGATAGCTATCTAATTATCTCTAACTTAATGACTTCCTTTCAAATGATTACAAATGCTCTTAAGCACAAAGTGAATGTGTTCAATGACTAGGTAGGGAACTTGATGCAACAA